>JAAGKR010005273.1:0-52544 GCA_011419295.1 Clarias macrocephalus | reverse complement strand
TCCCGAGAATGTCATCAAATACGGTAGCAAGAAGAAAAGGGAGCCACTTTCAGGTTGGTTTTTAAAGCAGACGGTGCCGAGAGGAATCATAAATTGAGATTAAGTGAGGTCTAATGTTTATTTATTTCATATTTCACTTCATTTACATGTGTTTTCTAGATGTTTTTATTGCTTTTATATGCAAAAATATGAATATAGTGTTGGAAATAGCTAATAGTGGTAATATTTTTGGGTGGCTGGAACGGATTATCTGCATTTACATTGTTTCCTATGGGAACATGTGTTTTGCTTTAAGAACTCGCCTCTGGAACTCATAAAAATTTGAATGCCAAAGAACCACTGCACATACTGTATATTTGCAGTTAACATTGAATTATTAATAAACACATTTATTTATAATAATCCTGACTTTATTTTCTTCATGTTGCCTGGTACAGATGGAAGTGTCCATTATATATAGATTTGTGACATTATTCATGTATTTATACAATTGTAGAAACCGGGGTTTTCAAATCTGGACTTGTGAACAGTGCAGAACATCTTGTGTTCTGCACCAGCACATCATTATATATCCAAATCCAAATTTATAGCAGTTTCCTAAACTAACCCCTTCTGAACATCCTCTGTCGTGACACATGAGCGTTCAGGCTGATTATAAAAACCAGTGCATGAAGCATGAAGCCGCTGGTTTACACTGATGATGGCTGTATCCACAGAAACTAATTATTTTCCTCAGCCGGTTTCACTGCGCTCCAGATTGTACTGTGTTCTCTGTCCCCTTAAGTCATGAACGAGGACCTTCTCTGTGTGATATGAATTAAAGACGGTTGATGTCCTCAGAGTGTCAGTTAGTCAGTGTGAGGAAGCATTTACACATTATTACAGGCACATCAGGAAAATTCTGTCACACTGATATTAAAATCACAAATCTGTACATAAAGTAAGGCGTGAAGATGCTGTATTTTAATGCGGTTATAAAGAACTCGTTAGAACAGCCATGACCACAAGAACAAACGTTTCAAATAACCACTTAAGCCATTAACAGCATGATGGATGATGCATCGCATTTGACCTTAAAACATGTGAAATTGCTCAGATATCTTGAAATACAGAGAATGTTTATGATAGAAGTCTCCAGTTCGAGCACTTTGTACATCTTCTTTACAGCGGCTATAGCATCCCGTAAATTACAAAAGGAACTTGTCTAGTGGTATCACAAAGTTTCGATATTGACGCGCCACAGATCCGGCCGCGTTCGCCATACGTCCTCCCTCAGACACCTTAAAACCTGGTTTAGAATTCGCTAATGATGGTCTCGCCCCTGGAGACGAATTCTCCATGCACGATGTCGAGAATGTCACTCGGTAGAGCCGTGGACCTGATGAGCTCTTCCACTGTGAAGACTGTTCGTCTCAGGGTTCCGTCACCAGTAACGATCCTCGACATGAAGGACGGGTCATCCACGGCACGCTGATGAAGTTCTTGGCAGACTTTGCCGCGATGTTCCTCCTGCTTCTGGGTCAGCAGGCTGGGGACGAACTTGGCAGCAGCTTGACGCATGTTCAAATCACACATGAGGATCGTCTGGACTGTTCGCAGCTGACAACGGCTGTAACGTTGTGGATTGTCCTCTGATGATCATCATGCACAAGTTGCCAAATGGTTTCAACATTTTCAGGGGTTGAGCTCGTGCAGCCTCATGCTTGAAACTTTTTGGTACCACCTCATAGCAACATTAATTGTACCTTTAAATAGATAAAAAGGAAAAAAAAAATTTTTTTAACTGCTATGATATAAAAATAAAAACAACACTGTGTCGTTCTTTTATGTCGCATGTAGTACGTCTATTCATGTCAAAATACATTTTACTGCATAGAGAAATTATGCTTTAATTAATCCAGCCTGTTTACTTTAGGTATAGATGCTTGATGTATCATTTGTCTTATGTAGTATTTGTTTTAAATTATATTGTACAGTAATTACAGTAAAACCTCAGTGATTAAATATTATAAGCCTGGACCTCCCGATAACTCCTAGAGGCTTTAAAAAAAACTCATGAGAACAAGCACAGATGAAGTGTTTACAGTAGTTTGGTTTACAGTCATTTGCTTTTCTACAATAATGTAATAACTCTGAGCCCCCAGTCTGTAAAATAAAACATTGATAAGACAAACCTGAATATTGCTTTGCAAGCATGTTAGATAATTCAATTACACTTTCTGTGCCTGTGACTATTTTCCTGCAGTAAACTAACAAACTAGTTCGTATAGATTTGACAGGTGGGAATAATTCAGTTCTGTTTGTGCTCTCTATCAAATATCATCATTATGTCTTGATGCTTATTGTTTTCCAGGTGGTTAGTCATTGTAAAGTCACACAAGAACTTCAGGTCAGACGAATGAGCCGAATGTGTGAAAGAAAACAAGTGTAACTTGATTTTATTGGAATGTTTTTCATAAATATTTTTAGCCAGGGGTGGCAGAGGTACACAAACTCAGTCCTCAAATAAAAGATTACAAGTGATCAAGTAGAAGTATTAAGTGGTCTAAAATGTGATTTATGTACAAAAATAAAAGACTCAACAAAGAATCGGAATCTCTATCTGGATATTTTAAAACACAATTAAAGTTGATGCTGTTAATAACATGAATAGCAAGTGTGGTGTGACTTCACAATAACGACTCACCTGGAAAACAATAAGCATCAAGACATAATTATGATATTATGATATTAGACTGATAGCGATAAGATTTGACATTACTCACTCACTCATCATCTATAGCACTTAATCCTGTATTCAGGGTCACAGCGGTGGAACCTACCCCAGGTGACTTAGGGCACATGGCAGGGGGAACCCTGGACAGGGTGCCAATCCATTGCAGGGCACAAACACAGTAATTCACACACTACGGGCAATTTGGGAACACCAATTAACCTAACCTCCATGTCTTTGGGAGGAAACCCACCAAGCACGGGGAGAACATGCAAACTCAGAGATGGGAATCGAGCCTGGCCGGGGATCGAACCCGGACCCTAGCGGTGCAAGGCGACAGTGCTAACCACTACACCACCGTGCCGCCTGATTTGACGTTAATTAAATGAATCAGTGTTAGGACTTTCATTACTACCCTAGCTTAACTAGCTTAACAATGCTATCATTGCTACTCAGTATAATGCAAATAGCCCATGCAATTAAACATGGGCGTACTGCACACACACACACACACACCGTACAAAACACAATCAGGTTAAAGGAAGGATTGAAAATTTTTAATTGTAGGCCTATTATAAAAACCACATTGTTATTGGTGTGAAACACAAGCCATTTATAAGTGTTCCTGTTCAAGATGCTTGAAAAAAAAAAAGCCAGAACAGCCCAGAGACGGTTGCCCTGGTAACCATCAATCATTGTGGTGAGCAAACCAATCTGCGCTTTCATAACAACCTGACAGTCATTTCTCTAAACTGCTTGCATTGGTGGGACTGTTTTGTTCTTGTCCTTCCCACATGGTGTGATATAGTGTGAGTGACAGATTGTAGATCAGAGAATCAATGCACTTTGTGTGAAAAGTAATAAAAGTCTGTTTAAACGTCGGGAGTAAAAGTACAGGTTTTACATTAAATAATGCAGTGAGTAGAAGTAAAAAAGTTCACATATGGAAAATACTCAAGTACAGATAAACACACAAAACCAAATTTAAATATCAGTATAGTTATACATTTGTACTGTGTACTGTGTGAATACAAAAGTATTCACACCCCTTGACCATTTCCACATCTTTAAAAAAAATATATTTTATTAAGATTTTATGTTATAGATTAACACAAAGTGGCACATAATTGTGAAGTAGAAGGACAAAATGAATGACCTTCAATATTTTTATAACAAATAAAAATCTACAAAGTATGGCGTGCATTAGAATTCAGCCACAAACAGCTATAACTCTATCGGCGTACGTCTCCGCCCCGGTCTCAAGTCTCCTGACTCTGAAAGGTCTTTTTCTCAGATTGCCCTGTATTCGGTCTCATCCATCTTCCCATCAACTCTGACCAGTTTCCCTGTCACTGCTGAAGAAAAGCCTTCACACATGATGCTGCCACCACCATGCACAATGCTAGTTTAGCGCGACACAGAGCGTTTTGCATTTAGGGCAATAAGTTACATTTTGGTCTCATCTCAACAGAATACCTTCTTCCACATGTTTGCTGTGTCACATGGCTTGTCGCGAGCTGCAAACAGGACTTCTTATGGCTTTCTTTCAACAATGGCTTTCTTCTTGCCACTCTTCTATAGAGGGCAGATTTGTGGCGGTCACGACTCACATGACTTTTTCCCCACCTGAGCTGTGGATCTCTGCAGCTCCTCCAGAGTTTCCATGGACGTCTTGGCTGCTTCTCTGATTAATGCTCTCCTCGCCCGGCCTGTCAGTTCAGATGGACGTCCATGTCTTTGCAGGTTTGCAGTTGTGCCGTACTCTTTCCGTTTTTGGGTGATGGATTGAGCAGCACGCCGTGAGATGTTCAAAGCCTGGGATATCTTTTTCATAACCTAACCCTGCTTGAAACTTCTCTATCCCTGACCTGTCTGGCGTCTTCCTTGGGCTTCATGGTGCTGTTTGTTCACTAATGTTCTCTCATTTCTGGTTGAAAGTCCTGGTTTCACTTGAACACCTGAACTTGTAGTTAAATTTAATGGAGCTCATCCACTAGTTCGTATAGCTGATCCGGGTATCGTGTATGAGTGTAGTGTGTAAACTCCTCTATCCTGAAGCTGTTGGAAATCCCATTGCCTCCTAATGGTTATTATGGTAACAGTAAGTTATTAGAATGAGCACATATCACTAATCATCACCTTCCTATCAGAGCAATTAGAGCCCAGAGTTTAATAGCACTCCAGTAGAACAGTTTAATGACTATCATTGTTACAGATACAGCACTGCAATTAAATAAGGGAAGATAAATTACTGTTAAACGTCTTAACTGCTCTGGTTCAGATCTTAACGCGACCGGATTAAAAGCCTGCACGCTCAGAAAGTTAAGATGTTTAAAATAACCCTCAAATTTTCACTTTATTTTTGATCAAAATATTTGTAATGAGATTTACATTTACAACTATACATTTAAAGAAAAAGGTGTTTAGATTCACATGTTTAACTTCCATGATTCAGTTCATTATATGATGGGAATAGGCGAAGCAGCAGCGTTTCAACATATAATAAGTGATTAAATTCTGCAATGAAAAGCACAACAGAATATTAATGTTCTTGTAAGCGGAAATGATCGTGTGGATTATCTGGCTGACGTTCCAGATAGTGTCAAAACAATTTACAAACAAATTACTAGCTCTGACGTGATTTTGCTGAGCTGGCCGGTGAGCAGGAAATGACCAGAGAGAGAGAGAGAGAGAGTTTAATGTGATGCTCGCTTTACCATTTATTATATTTATTATTCGCTTTTTGCTGCAATGCTTTTTTGAATTTAATTGACATTACAAATAATATATGTCTCAATAATATAATTCGCATTTGTGTGTGACTAAAAAATAATAAAGAGAAAGTCAGGAGTAGTGTTCATACCATGTCTCATGATTTTATTAAGAATATTGAATTATTTTAGAAACAAACAATTAAAGTCCACAAAGCACAATCTTTGCTGCAGGTTGAAGAAAGATGCAAAGGCAGTCGTATAGAGGAACAGGGATGGTAGCAATGGTTAAGGCATTGGACTACTGGTCGGAAGGTTCCAGGTTCGAACCCCAACCCTCAGCTGCTCGGATGTATAATGAGATGAAAATGTCTCTCTGGACCAGGTCGCCTGCCGAGTTCCATAAATGTTAATGACACACACTTTAATAACAGCTATATAAAAAGAGAGGTGCACTGATTTTATACACACAGTGTTTAAACCACATTTTTGTGGAACCAGCAACACAAAATGACATACAAGTAAATTCTCATATCTGCCCATTTGACACACCCTCCAGTATCTTTCTCTTTTTTAATATCAAGAGCAAACTGCTTGATTGAATCCAGAAATCAGATCAGGAAGGAATTGGATAAAATAATGTCTGGGTTATTTTGCCCCATGGCAGTTGGTGTCCCACAGATCTGTGCAAAGAAAGTATTGATCGAGCTCAACCACATGGCTGCCACAGCATTTATGTTTAATATGCAAGCTGGTTTATTGATATACTGAATTGTACAGGCTTGAAAAGTCTTTCTCGAACACTTTCTTATTCTATCTTCATAATAATGTGTAATGTTTTGATTGGCCGACGCTCTTCAAGAGCGGAAGAACATCACTGGAAGGTGACGAAAGATCAGGAAGGCCTTCAACAAACTCATCTTATCATCGGAGAACAATCTACAACACTGCTGCCGTTGCCGGTGAGTCATACGGAACAGTCCAGGCGATCCTCAAGTGTGATTTGAACATGTGCCAAGTTCATCCCCAGGAACAGAAGACTTCACGCCGAAGTCTGCCAAGAACTCCATCAGCATGAAGTGGATGACACATCCTTCATGTCAAGGATCATTACCGGTGAGGAAACTTGGGTGTAAGGGTACGACCATGAGACAAAGTAACAGTCTTCATCGTGGGAGAGCCCATCAACTCCATGACCGAAATAGGGGAGGCAGGTCCACAGGTCGAGAATTCATCCCCAGGGACCAGACCATCAGTATTCAGGTTTTAAGGCATCTGAGGGAGGACATACGGCAAAAAAACAGCGCTTGTAAACAGAGCTAATCTCGAGATACCACCTAACTGACTACAGATCCCAGCTATCTGATATCACTCACATGAGGATGGGTTCCCTGATGAGTCTGGTTCCTCTCAAGGTTTCCTCTACTGCCCTGCATCATTGCCCTCTGCTTGCTCGTCACTGCTCATGTACAGTAGTATAGTGCACTATTATAGTATCTTTTGCATCGCAGCATTTCCAAAGGTGCTGTTAATGTCAATATTGGGTAAATCTGCCAAAGTCCAAAACCAGGACCAGCTGAGATCAAATCCAAGCCAAGGATTAAGGACAAGTCCAGGACAAGTCCAGTCCGTCTCCAAATGAAAACTACCACAGTTTTTTTTTTCTAAGTTTTTGATTAGGTTGTTTTTCTTAAAGATGGATTAACCACTTTTTTTTTTCATAAAAAGAACAGATAACATTATATCCACTCCCAGTTGAGACAAATACCATATTTATTAAGGTCAATGACCAAGATTAAAATGAATCAGAAAACTCCCTGAGATCAGACTTGAAGCTTTCATTATCTTAGCTTTATTTAACTACAACTATTGAACTATAATATATACCTTTATAATCATAAGGGATAATCTGCGTACATTTCCCCTTGGCCTGGCCCTACTATAATACAGTAAATAGTAAGAGAGAAAAAAAAAACACTACACTATTGTCAGTGTCGGAAGAGTAAATTCTATATGTATAATGAGATTACTGATATTACACATATTTAACGTGCAGGAAGCCAAGGAGATTTCCAGAGATCATTTTCATCCTACAGTATGTTGTGCAGTTGGCTGATCTCACAGAGGTGTTATAGGGATCAAATGGCATGAAATAACAGCTTTTATTCCACAAACTATTCCTTTAATAAATGATGCATTAATAAAGGTTTCTCTGTGGGAATCTCATGCATTTAATCTTCTTCAATCCCAGACTGGACCGAAGCTCCTCTACAATGAGGCTGAGATTTATACTGGATGTAGGCATTGCTGTATTTTTGTTTTTTAAAGCATCAATTTGCAGGACAGCTTCAACCTTGTGCAACTTTTGACTTTTGCTCCAAAGTGTATGAGAATGCCAGCATACGCTATCCGTCAGAATCCGACTCTTTCACAAGTCAGGGAGTTATTGTTTATAGCGGACAAGAAGGGACGGTTACAGTACTTTATATTTTTCTTATCAGGATTACAAGGTTTCGACACAGTGGGTCACAATGGGGTCCTTTTATTTGTAATGCTATTACGACGGCCGTTCAAGTCAAAGCAGGACTTTTGATTCTGCAGAATAACATGAGACTAAAAATTCCCTTTATTTCTCTATATAATCTCCTGATACACTGATGCACTTATCCCAGTGTTTCACTAGTGCGTGGACACCATCAAGATAGAACGTTTTCTCCGTACACTGTAACTAGTGATGGCGAGATGAAGCTTCATGAAGCTCTGCAGACTTCCAGCCAACTGGTTCACAAAAGGGTTAATTTCTCAAGGCTTCATTTGCACACAAACCCCCTACTGGTCAAAGAATGTAAGACGTGCAGACGTGTTCGTAGCCAGTCTACCAGTACTGTCTCCAAGCCGTCTTGCCCTGGGTTGGAATTATACATGATTTTCATTAAACTATGCATTTTTCTATTCTATTTTTATTTAAAAACAATACTACCCACGAATTGTGCAGAGATTCCTTGGACTTTATATCGTTATATCTTACACAGCCACAGCAAAATAATATACAGTGCCCTCCATAATTATTGGCACCCCTGGTTAAAATGTGTTCTTTAGCTTCTAAAAAAAAATCAGTTTTGTTCTAAATAACACGGGACCACAATGGAAAAAAAGAGGAAATTCCAACCTTTAATTCAAGTGCATTTATTCAGTGGGGAAAAAAATCACACATTAAGAAATAATTATTTTACATCAAATCATGGGTGTCACAATTATTAGCACCCCTGATGTTTAATACTTTGTACAAACCCCTTTTGCCAACGAAACAGCACCTAATCTTCTTCTATAATGTTTCACAAGATTAGAGAACACAGACAGAGGGATCTTCGACCGTTCCTCTTTGCATATGTCTCTAAATCATCCAGTGACCCGACTCCTCTCCTCTGCACTCTCCTCTTCAGCTCACTCCACAGGTTTTCAATGGGGTTGAGGTCTGGGGACTGAGATGGCCATGGGAGGAGCTTGATTCTGTGTGTGGTGAACCATTTCTGTGTAGATTTGGCCACATGTTTTGGGTCATTATCTTGCTGAAAGACCCAGTGACGACCCATCTTGCTTTAAAATGTCCTGGTATTTCAAAGCATTCATGATGCCATACACCCTAACAAGGTTCCCAGGGCCTCTGGAAGAGAAACAGCCCCAGGTGCTTTTCTGCAGACTCATCTTTTGTGTTCCGCCATACCCACTTAGAGTGTTTGTTGCCAAAAAGCTCTATATGGTCTCATCTCACCAAAGAACACGGTCCCAGTTGAAGCCTCAGTACCATAAACATTTGCGTTCATGATTGTGACTGAGAAAAGCTTTTTTCCTTGCAGGCCTCCCAAAGAGCTTGTTGGCATGCAGATAACGTCTGATGGTTGTTTTGGAGACTTTGTGACCCCAAGAAGCTCTCATTTGTTGCAGTTCTTTAACAGTGAGCTTTGGAGAATTGTTTATTTCTCTTTCCATCCTCCTCACTGTGCGTGGAGGCAAAACAAACTTGCGCCCTCGTCCAGGCTTGTTTACTACTGTTCCAGTTTTTTAAAGCGTCTTAATGATTCCTCTGACAGTAGATATGGGCAGGTGCAGGCGGGTGACTATTTTCTTGTACCCATTGCCTGACTCGTGAAGGTCGACACACATCTGCCTTACTTTGTCTTTTGTTGAAGAGTGGATAAGAGAAATGGCCTCTGTCTCACGTCATATTTATACTCCAGGGAAGCAGGAAGTGATAAATTACTAATTACGTGTTCCTAGATACTCTGATCAACTTTGTAAACTACTGTAGAAATACCAGAAATACTTCAATTACATTTAATTTCTAGGGATTGTTAGGGGTGCCAATAATTATGGAACAGGTTATTTTATGAAAAATAATTATTTGTTAGTCAGGGATTTTTATTTCCCCTTAAAATTCACTTTATATTCACGTTATATTTTTCTACAATTTTCAGTGTGACGATATGCTTCTGCAATAAAAACTGAATTCATTTTAAGGCATTTAACACCTCTTAACCAGGGGTGCCAATAATTATGGAGGGTATATTTTTTGTACACAGATATTTACAAACCAAGACAGTGAACATAAAGAAAAACAACACAGCAAAAGACCTATAATACTAAAGAAAATATCCATCAGGAGTAACATTCAGAGCTTTATATCCGTCAATACACGGGGGAAAGATTCGAGCCACTTCCTGAACCGCCAATCACAGCGGGGCGTCAAACGTCGTTCATGACGTCAGTCGCCGTAAACAATACAAGCCTCGAAACGAGCTTCACTAAATAATTCCTGGATTTCTTGACACATGCCGCGAAGCATCGGCACAGTACGTCCCATCCCAACGTTACCCCACCTGCCTGCTCTACTCACGCCTGAACCGCCGGCCTCCCAGGAACTCCTTTAATGCACCAAACATGTGGAAATGTCTTGGAGTGAGAGGTCAGGTCTGTACGGGGGACGTGACAGTAACTCACAGCCGAGCTCCTGTAGTGTTTAAGTAGAACTGGTGAATGACTGTGTGTACAGTTCACACAGACCAGGGTTGCTAACCGTCCGGTAAAATATGGAATTGTCCTGTAATTGGAAACTAAAAGACCTGTTCTATATTTAATCGATACTGGATGCGCTCTGTTCCGGATTGAGTTAAATTACCAGGAGAGAAATATCACATGTCAGTGTTGAACAGCCGCACAGTGGACAAAAAGAAGCCTGTCCTCTCCCTCAGCCTGTCTGTCAATGTCTCTGTCAAAACAGCGTGCCTGCTTCTCATTGGTCGGGACTCACGACCCAGTGCAGCATCTTCTTTATTTTAAAGGCAAAGCTCAGGACGATGATGAGATTTGCACGATCGCTTTTCTGTCATTCTTTGCGTGTCACGTTTTTTCATATCACTTTGTGGGTTAATTAACCTCATTAATTAGTGTGTAATTAGTGCGTGAGCGAGGCAGGCGACTGGCTGACTGGGAAGCTCTCACTCGGGGGTACGACATGGGGAAGGAGGGGGCTAGTGCACATCACCTCAGGTCACCTGCAGGGGGAGCAGGAACAAAAAAACGCACCTCTAACTTATTACATATATATATATAACCAGTCTACACACACACACACACACACACACACACATGCACGGGAGGGGAAATCGTTTGGTCTGGACTCTTAATTGGGAGTGTGTAATGTCCTGCTGCTCGTCGTATTTAAAAAAAAAAAAAGAGGGGAAGAAAAAGGAAAGGTCAAAGCCATTAAGGAACCAAACACACTGGAGCCGCTGCCCGAGGGAGGAACTGATGGGACGCAGCGGCAGAGCAAAAGTCAAAACACAGAACAGAACTTAACGCCGTGCAGTCAGGCAGGTCAGTGTGTAATAACTGATAGACACACACTGATTATTTATACCACACAACTTAATGTAAACCAACTGAGCAGTAAATAATACTAACCTTGATTTAAATAATATACAAGAGGCGTTCGAGTCAAACCGGGACTTGTGATGTGGCGTTTCTTGTGAATAAAAAGTTGGCAACCCAACCACAGAGACAGATGCGTCTCTTCCACAAGTTGGCGAGAAGTTTATCTATCGATTTTCAAGGATCAGGCGTCCGCTCGCTGAATGTTCACGGGATCGACTGCAGTGGGATCCGAGCATTCACCTCGGCCGCGATCGGCATTCACATCATTTAAATGTTTTCCTGCAGCTAAGAGTCTGATCACCGTACTGTGCTTTAAAACGCTTTTATACCCCTTATATAATTTACACAGGGAGATTTATTAAAACAATAATAGATCATGTTTATACACCCAAGATTGATGAAGAACTGTGCATTGAAAGTGCTTCTGAGGTATTTTTGGTGACCTGAGCAGAGATGTGATGGCACGGTGGCGTAGTGATTAGCACCGTCGCCTCACACCTCCAGGATCTGGGTTCGAATCGTTTGCACGTTCTCCCCGTGATTGTTGGGTCTCTCCTCCCACAGTCCACAGACATACAGGTTATGCTAACTGCCGTTCCCAAATTGCCCGTATTAAATGTTGACCGGAGGTCCTGCCATGGAAAAATACACCAGTAATCACCATCAGCCTCCAGGTTGGACTACAGAGGTTCATGGATAGATGGAGCAGAGGGGCATCGGCTCCCTACATGTTTTTGTGAATTTGAGCCAGACTGTGCAGATGAATGAGCGAATGACGGTTTTATCTGTAACTCAGTATATCAGTGTTTCGATCCCAACACTGGAGCAAACAGTTCATTAAAAAAAATCAATGCATCTCTTAATTGTATATATTTGATACCGTTTAAGAACAATAACGTATTTGTATTCCGGACGCTTTTTCAGGTTTGCACCGCACCTAACCGCATCGACGCTGTCTAGTTCAGTGCCCGTCTCCGAGTTAGAAAGGAAGCTCTCTAGAGTCCAAACAATTCCCCAAAGCCTGGCTGAGTGCACGTGTTCGAACTATCTGTCACTTTGGCTTGTGTTACAGCTGGAAGATTTATGGTCCAGAGCCGCTCTTTAGGGCTCATGTGGGCTCGAATGAATTTAGCAACAAACCGCTTTAGGACCAAACAGCTGCTAGTGAATGTATATCAAAGGTTAAACGCTTTCCTTGAGGATCTGCCATCACAGCATCACAGCATCCTTTTGTTTACTTGGCCTTAGACAGAAAACTGATAGTAATTCTTACTATGCACTCACAAAACCTCGGAAAGATTCATTGATCTGGATGTCAGTCACTAATAGAGATAAGGCTCGGAGCCAGCACGTGGAGATGCAAGGATGATTTAAAGGCTCTGGATGAGAGTTGGGGCTCCATAAATCTTTTTAAACAGACTGTCAAGGCAGAAGAGCAGAGATCAATATGCAGCTAAAAGTAACCAATCTGTTATAAGAACATTGTCCGATTAGCGTACAGTATAATTGGAGTTCATTGATGCTGAAACAATGTTTCAGTGTGGAATACATTCCTCACAGCGCTCCTGATGTCTCTTATTTCATCCGTATTTACCAATCGCATATTCCTCATATGGTTGGTGTTATTTCATCAAATTCTCAGTTTGTTAGAAAATCCAGTTATGATGCATGTTCATTTCAGTGTCTTCGCCGGGGAAATGATGATCGTCTCTCACGTTGCACAAAATGGCCATTTTCTCAAGACTGTTTTTCTTTGGGGGAATTAGTCATTTATAATACTGTTATTTTTAACATCAAATCTCAAGTATCATTTTTCAGCTCATAAAATTCTCGGCTAATAAATACGAGGGTGAGTCAAAAACGATCCGCACTCCGGTTATATTAACGCTTGTGTAGGCGCTCTGTCTCATCAGCGCTCTGCGTTCGAGGCTCCTGTCTGCCCGGTCACTGCTGTGCACGTGCGAACGTCTTATATCGCTTCATCTGTGATTGCGGTGCGAGAAAAAATGGATCCCTAGTTTGTGATTTGCATGAAAGAACAGCAGCGTGCAGTGATTTCTATTTATTTATTTATTTATGTATGTATGTATTTAGTGGTCTGAGGGTGTACCTGGCGCCGAAATAAAACTCACAGAAGAGCGTGAGCAGGAGCGTCTGCTTAATAAATTTCAATTGCTGCTCTGAGAAAGATGAAAGAGAATCGTTACTGGTGTCGAGACACGGATTCATCACGATGAGACGAGCCACGTGCAAAACACGTCACGGAAGCAAGTTCATCCGATAACGTAACGTCGTCTCAAACAACACGCCGTCTCTGCAGCAATCTCTTTTAAAGGCAGTCCGACATTCATCTGAACCGTATCGTGTTTCATTACTGCTAGAGAACCTGAGCAGGAGCTTCCGCCAGAGCGCCGACATCGTTCATGGCTAGCACGAGTGACACCGCTAACTAGCTTCTAGCACAAGGCTGAATCACAAACCCCTTTCTAAACTCTGGTCAAGGGCACTACTTGGTGTGTGGAACAAGGGATCGTACACCCTACATAGTGCACCAGCTTTCCATTGTACGCTATTTGGGATTCAAGCACCCGAGGCTATTATAAAGCGGAATAAGTGGAGACGTACAGTAAAGTGGGGACATTTAACGTTACAGGACTGTCCAACATCTCCATGGTTTAAGCTTGAAATCACTTTCATTAAAACTTTCAATTTATGCCAACCGTTTATAACTCCAGCATGCAAAATACAATAAAAAAATATCTTCATTCAACACTTTATTCAATCACGATGGAGCGACTTTAGTCTGTAGATGATTGTACACTATTATACACAGAGAACAGAGGAACTGAATTTGAACCAGGACGTCTTACTACCTTACTGGAACCCAGATATTCATCTCTGTCGTTAAAACCTGGTTTAGAATAATGTCTATTTTAGTGGAATTACTTTAAATGTTTTTTTTGGGGGTTTTTTTTGGTATTATGCTTGTAGAAGAATGACTCGCATAACACAAGCCAGCTTGTAACCAGCACAACCATGCTGAGAACAAGCCGTTAGTCTATAATAAACGCTGTGGTTGTGATCGTGTCAGATGATTATCATAAACCCAGGTGGAGTTCTAGGAGGCGGATGATGGAGATCAGAGTGCAGATAAAAGCCCAGTTTCACTTTCGCATCACCAATGAAAAAAAAAAAAAAACAGAGTTGAAAAGTCCATTCCATCGATGATTGGTTCTATTAGAGGACTAATCTCAGTTTCTGTAGCTGCAGGCTTTCTACATTGTGCGCTGAGCAGTTACGGCTTAATAAAACATCTCAGACTGAAAAGCTTTCATGGAATTAAAAAAAAAAAAAAAGCGAAAGAGAAAACTCATTTTTCCCAACAAGACAGATAATAAAGGCCGTTAGACACGATGGCAGGTTTATTATGATGTACAGTTCTTGGAGTGCAGTTCAGTTCTGTTGTGACATCGTTATTCAAATATCAGATGTAATCCAGAATTATTCAAAAGTCACGCACAGGATGAAGAGTTTAAATAAAACAGAGACGCGTCTAAGTGATGCACAATTCAGATCACATTTTTCTTAACTGATGTCAGCTCAAGTGGGGAGAAGAATCAAGTCCAGGGCCGACGTCTGACAATTTCGATGTAATCACAACTTGTAATTATTGTAAATGTCATATGTTTCGGCATTTCTACAGTAATACATCACTATGAGATCCTGTGACTGCTTTTAATGGAGGACATCAACTGAACCCCACCATAATCAGGGACATTTCTGTTTATTTCAATATAAACAATAGACGTATATTCTGAGTTATATACAGTATTTATGGAAAGAATTGTGAATTCATTTATTTAAAGTGAGGTGTAAGTGTAGCTTCTTCTTCTTTTGACCAAAACAATTAGGAACAATTTATCAAAAATGAAATTAAAATTCAGTTAATCAATAATCAATTAATAATGCACTACTCTAAAGATGTATTCAGTTTATCATATTTTCTGATCCTCTAAGATTTTGGCATGTACATGAACTGTTATGAAATGATTATGATCCAGGTGCATCAAAGTTATTTTTTTGCAAAAAATAATAATAATAATAATAATAATAAATAAATAAATAAATAAATCTCTGATTTATTTCTGCACACTGATTTAAAGTGAAGTGAAGGTCAGGTGACCTCCATCTTTCACCCTGTGAACTTTACTCTAAAAAGTCTGCACCATTTGAACCTTTGAGTTCTGAAATAATATTATGAGCCCTAGTCACGTGACCAAGTGCATAAATAGTATATTAAGCTCTGGTCATGTGACTAAGAAATTAAATATTGTATTGAGCCATAGTCATGTGACCATTTACTTAAATATTATAATGAGCCCTAGTCACATGACCAACTACTTAAATATTATAATAAGCCCTAGTCATATGACCAAGTACTTAATTTTATAATTAGGCCCAAGTCACATGACCAATTACTTAAATAGTATATTAAGCTCTAGTCATGTGACTAAGAAATTAAATATTATATTGAGCCGTAGTCATGTGACCAACTGCTTAAGCATTACAAGGAGACCTAAGTCACCTGAACAAGTACTTAAATACTATAGCAGGGTCGAGTCACATGACCAAGTGCTTGATATATAACCTACCCTAGTCATGTGACCAACTACCTTACCGTCAGTCCCAGCACTTAAATATTATAATGAGCCATTAATATGATTATCCATAGTGTTTTATTTTTTAGGTCAAACAGAAGCTGAATACATAATTAAAATATATTACACACACTCATTACCACCGTATGACCTCGGTTCAGTAGACATAGTGACCTACATTATAAACACCCACGGAAGATTTAAATAATCTGAACGGGAGGATCAGAAAATCCACTTTGTGTAACCTGACTCACTGAATAACTGAATAACTGTTATTATGTCCTTTTCTTTGGATAGAGAGCTGAAACCCAGTGTAGTAAACACAGTAAACACAGTAAACACAGTAAAGACACCAGCAGGCAGCTCGTACCTACTCTCACACTACACCACGTCCGCCTGCGGTACACACGCTCTCTCTCTCTCTCTCTCTCTCTCTCTCTAATGCAACAGCAATAAACGTTTACTGCCGTGTAGGGGACATCCGAGTCTTAAACATAAGCAAACTTAAGTATCTGTCTTTTCATAAACAATGAAACTATTAAATGTTTTATAGCTCATTTCAGAAACCAACATTTAATAGAGCGAAGCATAGAAACTGAGGCTCCAGCTCCAGACATGAGGCGAGTCTCTGGTTTTTGGTTTAATATACAGTATTATGAAATTTTGGGAGATGCGCTACCTAATCTGCAAATAAAGTCTTTTATTTAAAAAAAAAAATAATAATAATAATAATAATAATAACAAAGATAGACAGATGATCAAAAAGCACCACAAACAGCAAAGTATTTTATTTCTCTTATACCACATCAATTTCCAAAACTAACAATTTTTACTTAATTAACAATAGAAACAAGTTAGTTCCTGCTTTCACTGACATTATAGCAGCTACAAACGTGCATCATTCTCTCTTTATTGTTCCTCAGAAGCATACAAGCTCTGACGCTGGAGACCATGAATGTTAAAAAAAAAAAAAAAAAAACAGGAAAACGTCACCACATTAATGATCCATTTAATCCAATTATAAGAGTGGAGCGTTCACAGTACAGAATATTTAATTAAACGGAGAGTTACAACGTCCCTGTAAACGTGCTGTTACTATAGAAACGATAACGCGTGCGATCTGAGCTACTGTCAGTTAAAAACATTACGTCAGATTCCAGTCTAGACATGATGTCCAGATCAGTGTTGTTTGTTCACTCTTGTTGTTGTGTGTGTGTGTCTGGGAGCTTTATGGGTTTTATGAGCATCATCACTAATTTACGCTTAGTAAACTCGCTTAAGAAACACAACCCAGAGTGCGAGGTCAGAGAGAACAGCGAGTACATCCGCTGAAGGACAGATGATTTGGTAAACGATTTATCCAGATCAATCTAGTTCTGGAATTCATCCACAACATGTGGATTGTGTGTTTCGTTCACTTATTTTCCTCCAGGATGCTTTATGCTTTAGCATAGTGCAACTGTAGCTGCATGAGACAAAAGTAATTACCACTTAGTGGCGTGATTAGAGTAATTAGTCGAATTAGTTTATTTAATCTTGCTATAATTAATATAAACACCTACAGTTGTGATACCCGGAATGAACTGATCTTTAGGAAATGTCACAAGACACGTATACGGTATGAATAACCTTCAGCAGCGCGGATGTGGACGTGGCACGGCTGAAGCTGCCCTTTTGTCCTGTTTGGCTGAGCTGCTCATCAGGAGGAAAAAATAATAGACTTTATTATTATTATTTTTTTATTTTTTTTTGCATAAATACAAGCAGCATTATATTTGCTCAAGTTAAATCAAATTAAATCACAACATCTTACAACTTTTTATTATTTTTGAAAGACCTGCCTAAAAGCCCTGATGGAGACATGTCCTGATGTCCCGTGTCTCCTCTCACGCGACTCTGCAGCATCCTTTTATTAGTCAATTGAAGTAATGAACGATGAAGCCAGAGGTGATTCCCTGTAAATAAAATCTCCGCGTTTGCATCACGTCACACAATAACGCCTTTTATAAAGTTGACGTTTCATGAACTAATCTTAGTTAAAATATCAGCAGCCAGAGGTGATTTTATACCCGCTTAGTCGCTCCTACATTTCATCTTACCTCGCCTAAAGACAAATGATAATAACAGTGCGTCATCATTTATGAATCATGTTTAGCACTTTGGCAGCATAATTTACACACCCAACAGAAGTGTGCAGAAATGAAGAAGAATTAGTAGCAGTTATTGAACCGTTCAGGTGGCTGATGGATACAGGACAGAAATTTCATTTAGATTAAAAGCCCAGGAATTAAAGGCAGACGTCAATTAAAACATGTCTAAGTGATATCAGATGTAAGGGTCCCTCGCTAGAGATCAGTTCTTATTGAATGTTAATCTGATTGCTAAATTGCTAAACATTCATTCATTCATCGTCTACGCCGCTTTATTCTGTATACAGAGTCACAGGTGGGGGGCGGAGCCTATCCTCAGAGATGTGGTGTACGAGGTGGGGTACACGCTGGATACACTGTCAATCGATGGCACACACATTCACTACAGGCCAATTAGCATCAACTGTGGGGGGAAACCGGAGTCCCTGGAGGAAACCCACCAAGCGCGGGGAGAACATGCAAACCCCCGGGAATTGAACTCAGATCCTGCAGGTGCGAGGTGACAGTGCTAATCACTACACCGCTGTTCCACCTAGTCGCTAGACAGTGCTTTATAGTATAAAAATCTTTGATCATTCTCATTATAGTTATTATTATTATTATTATACACAACAATAAAATGTTGAATATTTGTAGCACATTCTATGTTATGCTTTCCTAAAAAAATAAAACATATGAAACCCATCTTACTAACTAGAAATACTAATATTTGGGTTGCTCTAAATGCAGTGGTCATAAAATTCGTATTTAAAATTTAAAATATTTGTATAAAATATGTTTCTGGGAATGAGTTCATTCATGATCATTTCTTCTTGTGTAAAAATCAGCGGTATAGTTCCACACAATTCCGCTAGAGGGTCAAAACCAAAAAAATCAATGTAAAAATTTTAAGTGTGCCTTCTAGTGGCGCGGTCAGCTCATGTCTCCTCCAGGCGATGGATGCGCTGGTGAAGGGCGTCGCCTCGCCGTAGAGGAGCACCAAGCTCACGACCAACGTTCGTTTTCATTACATTATTTTTCTTAGCAATAATAAACATCTCAGGACCGCGTCTTGTACATTAAAAGAATAAAATTGTATTAATAATATAATGTATAATTAATAAATATATTAATTATATAATACAATATGTTCAGGATTATAAATACAAAGACACTACAGGCATTACATTCTCACAGTCTACTGTGGACATGATCCTGAATATACATAAATAAAACTGAAATAGAAATGGAATTGAAAAGGAGCTGCTTGCTGTTTTTGGTGGTGATGACTCCTGCAGCGCACCGCAGCGTCTCTACTAACGCGTCACTGGAGAGTCACTTAGTTTTAGCCGTAGTTTCATGGTGGAACCAGAATCAGCGAGTGATTATTAACATTAAGGCGAACAATCTTTTACAGCCTTCATGTATACATTCGCTCCTCCTTAGTCACGGCCTGGGTCAGGGTTATTTCTGTATTTTGGGAATTGAGCAAATTCAATCTCTTTTTGGTTTAAGCCACGACACAGTCAGTGGTGTGTGTGTGTGTGTGTGTGTGTGTGTGTGTGTGGAGATACACACCTAATATACACACACTCCTGAACATGCCACGCTAAACATCTAAAACTTTTTCATGAACTCTCCCTTTTAAACAAAATGCTTTGTTACTGCAGCACCATTAAGTTCAGCAATAAGAAACGAGACAAGAGCAATAAATGACACATGCAGGGTTTAATGGATGAAGCAGCACAGACGACAAATCATAGCAAAAGAATATTCATATACTGTATATGGCTTGAACTGTTTGTTTATACGCGTTTATGTAAACTGTGATCTGGAGGATTTTACACAGTAGAGACGAGTGTGTGTGTGTGTGTGTGTGTGTGTGTGTGTGTGTGTGTGTGTGTGTGTGTGTGTGTGTGTGTGTGTGTGTGTCTTGCTTGTTTACACACAGACCCTCGTTGAGTTTGCTGTTGTTACGATTCCTTTTCTAACCCTCGTCATGGTCACGTTTCCATAAAGCGCTTGGTTATATGTTCATATCTCTGACTGTGTAATCGTCACGTCCTCTAATCACGGATCCAATTTATTCACTAAAAATTAAAAAGTGCAAAAAGCACCAAGTATCAAAACATGATGGCGTTCAAATTATACATTTCACCTGAAAAACAAAAGGAAGCCCTGATCTGTGGAAGCACTGATGAGTCTCGTGTTTGTTCCCTGACAGCTACATGACTGTGAGCATGTTCGCCTGCGGTACAGGGCAGTGCTTAGAAGAAATGATGTGCCGAAATAAAGAGACGTCCTGTGTTCTGCTGAAAAGTCATCACGGCTCGCGGTCCACGGCGAAGAGTTTAATTCTTTCCATGCTGTGAAAGAAAAAATATATATACAACTAAAATTAACAGCAGGGTTAAGACTGTGAATAATAATAATAAGAAGAAGAAGAATTTACAATCAATTATTATTATTATTATTATTATTAAATTGTATGATAAGTTTTTATAATAACAACAATAATTGATGTAAGATTATTATTAGTAATCTTATTACCATAATATATTATAGCATAAAATTTAATTTCAATAATTTTTTTTTATGTTACATTACATCATACATTAAATATTACATAATAAAAATAATAGCACATTTACAACAATTACTAATAATAGTAACTGTAAAATGTATTATCATTATTATTATTAGATAAATAAGTAGATTATTCTTAAATTATATTCTGTAAGAATAATTAAATAGCATTTTATTTACAGATAAAATGCACAGATGCATCACAGTAAGATAAGATTAGTTGTATTTTATGATATGTATTAATAAATGAATATTAAAACTTTAATGTTTATGACATTAACATTCAACTTTATACCAAACATAAAAACATATACATGTATTTATATAATAATTATTACTATTATTCATTCATTAAAAGTAAGTAGGAAACGACTAATTACTTTATTGCTAAATCTTACATTAAAGCACGTTGGTCTTTTCAATTAAATTTTATTTGTATAGCGCTTTTAACAACTGACATTTCAGTCTTTTATCAATTAACGTTGAATAAAATTAACAGCAAGTGTATTCACCTATTTAATATTCGTGAACTAATTTCCTGTTTTGAATTTTACCGTTTCTTACAGTACACCACAATTGATTTGTTCTGCAATTTTTAAAAAAATGCAACATGGTTATCCACATGGCTGTGTCTCTTCAATCCACTACACAGCTGATGAGTTTGCAGTTCAGCCTCCCTGCCAAGCCTGTTCTGCCTCGCTAATGGCATCCCTCCAGGGAACACGCACACAATCCAACACTCGCAGACGAGCGCTTGGATAATAGCCATAAGCATGCCCATATTCCGCTGTAATAATGGGGAAAAAAAAAAAAAAAAAAAGACCCTGACGGCACTAAAGCCCTGGAGCATGATTAACCTCGAGTAATCTGGAGGATGGAGATTCGCCACAATCGATATTCCTCTACATGCAGATGCCAGCGGGGTGAGGGAGACGTCAGACCTGCTATCATATCGCATTTAATGCATTAAAGAAATAAGAAAAAGCCTTGCTGCCTTCTGGCCAGGTTTTATTTTAAAGAATACATAATGAAGTGACCCGAGAGACAGAACGCAGGAGAAGCCAATCACTTAAGATCAGTCGATACCTTAAACAGCGCCAAGGACTTTTGTGGGAAGAAATACACTAACACACTGAGATAGTGTAACAGTGAGTGATGGAACTATTCCTGCAAACTGGTTCGTTAGCTACTGCTACGGAGAGTCATAGGTGGGCGTGGCACGCAGAGACGCAACAACACGGTCAAGTGCAGTCCTGGGGAAAGACAACAGCTTGACATACAGCATATTGGAGTCAGTCAACGTTTAGGCGAATTCTGAATTAAATGGTGTACAATGCAAAAGGATCGTTCGAGTCAAACCGGGACTTTTGATTGTACGGAATAACAGAATAACAGTACTGCGAGTAAAAACTCCCTTTATTTCTCTGTATAATCTCCTGCTACACTAATGCACTTACCCCAGTGTCTCACTAGTGCTTGGACACCATCAAGGTATAAGTGAGACTTGATCGGACTGCCTGCCTGCTTCACGCATGAAATACCGGCCTCCCAGGAACTCCTTCAACAGCCCAATCCTGTGAAAATGGTTCAGAGCGAGTGTATGGAGTGTATGAGGGATGCGGCAACAACTCACAACCGAGTTCCTGTACTGTGCAAGTGGTGCTGGTTGACGGTACGAGGACGTGTATCGTCCTGCAAAACAGAATCTTTGGGGATCAAACCAGGCCTTTTTTTTTAACCCTGTTAAAGGAGTTCCTGGGAGGCCAGAGTTTCAGACGCAAAGCAAGCAAAAAAAATGTATTAATTAAATTAAGCTTTCTACCTTGATGGTGTCCAAGCACTAGTGACACTCTGGGATAAGTGCATTAGTGTATCAGGAGATTATAAAGAGAAATAAAGGGAGTTTTTACTCTCAGGATTATGTTCTGTTATTCTGTATAATCAAAAGTCCCACTTTGACTTGAACGCATATAGAAGTTAATAGATTTTTATGTGAGCTTTAAGTATACGCACATATATTCTATATTTTGATCGATCCCTTTTTTATTAATCATACATTCATACATTCTACATTTAGCATTTGGTCCATAAGTATACAGACCCCATGTGTAAAGTGTCCTACTTAACAACAGAAATAAACATATTTACAGCCTGGCGCAATAGCGAGATTTTCCATTTATGAAAATTACACATGGAGGACTTTTTACGTAACTCATCGGTTAAAATTACATGGTTGTTGTTGGCTGCTCTGGTCAAGGCGTCGCCACAGCAAACCAAAGATCTGCACAGGATTTACACCAGACGCCCTTTTCTGAACATTTTTATCCAGGTTTCGGACCGGCACTGCATCCAGTGGCTGGGGTTTACGCATTGGCCGGGAATCACGCCCAGGCCCTACACGTGGCAGGCGAGACAATCTACCACTGAGCCACCAATGTCCAGCAGTAAAACCTGCATTAAGCCATAAAATTAGGCGGAATTAATGACGGCTGCATTGCAGGTGTCAAACCAACGGCTGTCTGCAGTCCATCACTTTGGGTAATGAGCTACTGTACTGTAGTTTAACTACCACAAGGAGTTTAGGGAAAATCTGTGGGGTACGGAAGACGGAGTTTAGGCAAATACAAAGTAAATGTTAGTATACAAATGAAATGTAGCCACATTAGCATTTTAGCTAAACTAATGTTAACCAAAGTTCATTCCACCCCTTTCATAGATGTAACCGAGTCAGGACCTGCCGAGATGGTGACGTCAAATCTGCTCTTCTGAACACCTACAGGTGACATCACGGAGAGTTTTTTTTCCAGTTTTTATACGGTCCATGGCAGCCTTGTATTAAAACTAATGCTTATAATTAAGAGAAGTCCAATTAGTTTAAAACCTGAGAAACTGGCTGTAATTCTTAAACGAATCATATAAGAAATTTGTTAAAATCCTGGAATTAAGGCTGAAGGTCTGCATTCCAAGTACATCTTGGTGGTGTACAGAGGCGGATCTCTGGATTCTTACGGGCCTGATCCATACCCATTTAAAGATGATTAATCAACTGTTCCAATTACTTAAACTACCCAGAGCTCCTTTATAAATATCAGACATGTACGAGTTCCAGGTCCAGGGTAACACGATCAATCTGCGGATCTAATCACTGACAGACGTCGCACGTGAACAGATTATCGAGTTATAGATCTCCTCGGCAGGATCGACGTGCAGAGCATCGAGTGCAGACTCACAGACCCGAGGCGTCTCGAGAACCGAGCAAAGCAGGACACGAGCCCTGGCGAAGCATAGAGCGGTGATTGTGCTCTCTAATGAGCACCAGAGACATGAAGCTGCACACACACATACACACACACACACACACACACACACACACACACACACACACACACACACACAGCTGCTTACCAGCTACCAGCCATCTTATTTCACACCAAAATGCCTCTCTCGGATAATAAGCAGCCTCCGGCGAGGTGCGGCTGATCCTGATTGGTGTTTCGGGTTATTTTGCACTGGCAGAGATGAAAGTTCCCCAGGAACACAACACAGCTGTGTGTGAAATGACTGCTCACACACTAAACGCACTATTCCTATAATAAAAAAAAACCCGAAAGCAGCGTCAAGTAATAGGAATAATAACAATAATAAAAATAAGGATGGGTACAAGCAGCGATCTGCGGGTCCAAGCACCCTAATTTAAGAACATCCTATTTTTCCAAGATATCGAACATTACGCATATTTTCATGCCAACTATATTCTGATCAGATTTGACATCTCTGCAGCATACGGTTTGTATGCCCCCGACCCCCCTCCCCCCCCCCCCAACACACAACGCCCCCAATTTTAGTTATCTGCTAATTCCCACCCATCAGCCAGTTCTCTCCTGTTTTGCAACATCAGAGGATGAGGACACTCCAAGACATGGGACGCGAGCTGACCGCATCATCACAGAAGCCTGTGATTGGTTACTGGTACTGTGATTGACTACAATCACATGCTGGGTGTGGCATCATCAGAATTTTAACTCGTTAAAATCGTGCGACTTGGCTGGCGTCCGGTTCGGCTCGGTGCGTTCGCTCGCTCCTCCGCCAAAAACACTTCGCAAACTGAGGCAAATATCTGTTCTTAAGGCGAAAAGTCTTAAGGCGGGGCGTTCGCATGCCGAGGTTCCACTGTATAGTGAATTGTAAGGTTCTGTTCAGATGGTGCATATTCACGCCTGTTTTGTTGTTGTTGTTTCTACGTCTAACTAACCGTCACTTCCTTTTTAAAGGCTCCTTTTTGTTAACGTCAACCTGATTTTAGAAAACTCATCTTTAAACAAAAGTGCCGACCAACGAGCTGCGTTCTAACCCACATGGTTATTAGATTCCATAAAAACAGCCTCAACTCCAGGAATATGAGCACCTGCCAGGAAAAGTCACATGACCTCTGGTAATGTCTTTAGCATGGAGATAACACCGGAGCCAGACACAAATTGCGCCCACGTTTAATCATTACCTAGGAAGCGGGGCTGCTCGAGAGAGCCGCACGTGTGTGTGTGTGTGTGTGTGTGTGTGTGTGTGTGTGCAGAGCAGCCATGAATAAGCTTAGATGAGTGTTTGCGCACGCATGTGTGTGTGTGTGTGTGTGTGTGTGTGTGTGTGTGTGTGTGTGTGTGTGTTCTTACAGCTGCACCGAGGGCTCGATCCAGATCCGCAATAATGTCCTCCTCGTCCTCCAGTCCAATAGAGAGTCGGATCAGCGTGTCCGTGATGCCCAGCTCCATCCGCTGCTCCTCCGACACTGACGCATGGGTCATGATGGCTCTGTGAATGAACGACACGGCCGTATCAGGCTTGTTACACGGCCTACAGGCCACACGGGATTATTCATCTCTGGATAAACGACCTTGAGCCTCAACCCGGTTTGATTGGAGAGGCGAAATCGTTTAGTTATTACAGCCTTTGATAAGCGACCGGGCTCGTATGATAAACAGGACGGAATTAAATATACTACGCACACTTTAAATAAAACACACACACACACACACACACACACACACACACACACACACAATCACCCAGCCTTGCCGACCGCAGGCACTCGGAAATCAGCATTACAGTTTAAATATTTAATGAGCCTTTTTTCCCCCGAATGCACCCATGACCCTAAACACACACAACAAACGCTGTTTGCTGTTTAAAAAAATTATAAATAAAAGATGCATGCTGCTTACAGATGGTGCGCCAGGCTGCGTTAGTGCCCTCTTGTGAATCATAACCCTTTAGAACAAGCGTATCAGCATTTCAGCATATTAATAATAAAACGTTTTTCCCCGTCTAAACCCGATTCTCTGGATCTGTCCTTGTCTGTTGTGATTAAAGTCTGTAGGACAGGTTTGTATTTGATGTGAAACCGCTTCCCTGGGAGAGTTCCGAGGAGAAATCCACTGCTGAGAACACAGAGGCTCAGCTCATGTTTGCCAAAAAAACATTTGGTTACAGGAGAGACTTTTGGGTAAATATTCTGTGGAATGATGAGAAGGTTCCTGGAAGGTGGGCGTCCGGTTTCTGCTGCCGTAAAACTAGCAGCATTTCATAAAAAGCACTACAGTGAAACATGGTGGCGGTAGTGCGGGTGGTAGTGGGGCTGATACAATGGATTAGATGGAAATGACTTTTGTGCAGCAAAACCTGCAGGAGCTTCATTTACATTTACGGCATTTGGCAGACGCCCTCATCCAGAGCGACGTACTTTTTATTTCATTATACATCTGAGCAGTTGAGGGTGAGCGGCTCCTTGGTGCTGCTGGGGTTTGAACCTGGGACCTCACGAAGCGTAGGCCAATGCCTTAACCACTGAGCTACCCTGACGCCCGTCAAGGCCCGCCAGGGGGCTGCGCCTCCAGTTTGGGGAACTTCAGTGTAAAATGGCTTAGTGAATTGGTGTCTCAGTGGTAGGTCATCCGCCCCGATTCGATTCCCACCAAAACCCCAGTGACAGTGACCCAAGGCTGGATAAACTGGGAGGGTTGCGTCCGGAGAGTTAAACCTGTGCCAAGCTGTTGTGCGGATCGGATGGACAGACCAGTGTACAAAGGCGCTGCACTCATTAATACATTACGCATCACAAAATGGGACTGGATCGGACTAAACTGGGACTTATTATAATTTAGTGGTGTCCAGTTCCTCCCTGTCACTAGGGGGCTCCCACATTAAGGCTACTACTTCCAATCACCCGGGAGTCACGTGTCACATGATCACGTGTTTCCTCCGAACCTCTCCGGATGATAGGGCGAGTAAACTGGGACCATGAATAAAGTGAACTCGAAGGAACCTGCGGTACTTACGGATGCTCAGCCAGACTCTCGTAGC
Organism: Clarias macrocephalus; assembly: GCA_011419295.1. Lineage (NCBI taxonomy): Eukaryota > Metazoa > Chordata > Actinopteri > Siluriformes > Clariidae > Clarias > Clarias macrocephalus. Next base: position 25,462 of record JAAGKR010005273.1, on the reverse strand, counting down.
CTCCGAGACTTTCAGCCAAAGCGAACAACTGAAAGAAAAAAGAAATAAATACAGATACAATAAAAAAAAAAAACTCCTAATGCTTGGTTTAAAGTATTTAAAGTTGATTTGTCTATAGACAGAAGGATATGAAACAAAATAATAACAGTAATTATAAAGTAATAGAACGAGATCTGGCCTAATACACATCCATGATGCCTGATGAGAAAACATCGGCTGGTGTTTCCCCCATCGTTTCCCCACGACGGCCTCGAGGTTCGCTGTGCCGAGTGTTCGGAGATGCTTTTCTGCTTCACCGCGGCTGTAAAGAGTGATTACTGGAGCTCCCGTAGCGCCTTCCTGTCGGCTGGAACCTATTATCCGTTCATCAGCATGACATTTTCTCATCTGCACATCAGGATGCTTTTGTTTTGTGTACAGAGTGTCTGAGTAAAGACCTTATGAGATCCGTAACACGCAAACCAAACCGCAGACGTTTGCATTAAGAAAATGCAAAAACAAAATTTAAAAAAATAATAATAAAAAAAAGAGACTTTTTTAAAATAATTTTTTTATGTTAACTAAATGAGACTCCTCGCAGTGGCGTGAAGCATTAAGTCATCATGCCTTATTAAAATATGGCTGCGCTTATCGCTCCGATATTTCATCAGCAGTAAAGTTGCGTCCTCCAACTATTCTTTCCCTCATCACCTTCAGGTTCTTGAGGAAAGCCGTAGCGTGCTCCAGTTTGCCTTTGATGTAGAAGGTGAGCATCCCGGGACAGCCCGTGCACTGTCTCTTCGTCAGCTCGTACTGGGGGTGAGACGGCAAACCTGGAGACAGAAACCAGCGAGTTCTTCTCATCCAGGGTTTATCACACACATTATATTTCTTCTCTCAAGATGAGAACTTGTTCTGATCTGCATTGAATCTGCATTTTCCCTCCCAAATACATACTGGGTTAGAATGGAGTTCCTAAAGCAATAGTGCCCTCTAGTGGATATAAACTTATAACACACCATGCCTCTTAAACCATCAAATATCCAATTAAATGAATACTACTTAAGTTTTTATACCTCATATCTGTTCAGTCTCTCTCTCTCATACACACACACTCTGTATATAGTGGAACTTCGTCCTATCTCTCTGCAGAGAGATGTTTAAATCAATTACAATGCAAGTCTTAATTCTACTTATAAACCCTTTTTTGTTTTTGATGTATCGAACTTTTATTGCATTTCCATAGATAAAGTAACACATATAAAGAATTACAGGAAAATTATTATCCTGACCGTCTCCAACATAAACACATCAATACGTGTGTGTGAAAAAATGTCCATAAACATTATTATATTAAAATCCAGTTAGACAGAAGTTAATGTACCACCAAGAGACAAAATTTAAGTTAGTTAGAGTTTTGTTTTGTTTTTTCCTTAGTAAAGACTTGGAACAATGGACACCTTCAGTGTAGAGTAACCAGAATGATTTGTTCCTGCACTTCTATTATAAATGAGTCTGGAGTGATTAGTGAACAGGTGATTAGTTTAAAGGAGAAAAAAACATGATGAAATTCTCATCATTAACTCTAAACCCGAGAAACAGCACAAGGAAATCAGGACGAGTCTCCTTTAATTAATACCGAACATAACAGAAAACAATTGTCCTTTTATTGCGAGATCTCACAAAACCCAGAGACTCTGCATGTGTGTGTTCACGTCTGTATGTATTTAAACTGCACTCGGAACACGACGGTTCAGGTCCCGTCTCTCACAAGCTCGCTACAGCAACAACAACCTTCACAAGCTTTGATTTTTTGTGGTTGTTGTTGTTGTTATCTTAATAATCATTACAATTATTTACAAATCACTAAATCAGAGGCGTCCATCACCGTCAGCTCCTGATATCACATTATCATGATACCGTGGTGTTGATACAATTTATATTGTGATTCTATAACAACACAAACTAACTTCATATACAAAGTTTAACACTGTTACTGAGCAGCAGTGTGTCTCCGTCATCCGTCATAATTATTATTTCTAAACAAACTTAGCAAATAATTCACTCCTACCACACGGGATGTAAATGTGTGAATAGTTGAGAGAGCGCCACCTGTAGGATTATAAAGAAATGGCGACATTTTGCCGTCTCAACAAAGTCAGCGCGCAGGTTGAGTGGCTGCGAGCTACCACACACACTTTGTGACTGATTAGCGCTCGCGGTGTCGTGCTAGGTGTAAGTGTGTCTAATGAGTGTGTGTGTGTGTGTGTGTGTGTGTGTGTGTGTGTGTGACTAATTCTCACACAGAGTTTGGAGAGAAAGGCAGATCGGAGGATTTTAATGTGCGAGATTTTTGATAACACCGAAGGCGGGTTTTATTAACCTCATGCAAAAGACTAACAGTCTACAATCCATGCTGGGGTTTTAAATTTGTTTGTCATGTCGTTATTTTTGTTGCTTTTTTCCCCTCCTATGTACCTGAAGGTTCTCCTTAAATTAATGCTTTGACTGAAGTTCTGGTTAATCAATCAGTTCAAATGAATAAAGGCGACGCCGTGTCATTGCACTCACCCGGGAAAATGACTTTGTCCACCCTGGGATCGGCCTCGAGAAACTTGGCCGCAGCCAGCGCGTTGCTGAAGTGCTGCTTCATCCTCAGAGGCAGCGTTTTCAGTCCGCGATTACACAAGTAGCAGTCGAACGGAGACGGGACGCTGCCAAGGGCTAAACATCGGGGCAGAAGATAAATAAACATGTATGAATATAGATATTTAATAAAGATAGATAAACATTACTGGTCATCATCATCATCATCATCATGATCTCACCGTTCTGCAGGTACTTCAGTTTTTCAGACAGGTCCTGACGGTTGACGGAGATCAGCCCCATGACGACATCACTGTGCCCTGAACAACACACACACAGCCGACACCCTGAGCTTACTGTACATCACAGCTCCGCGTCCTGCGCTGCGTGTCAGGAACATTTAATCACACCGTTATTTATACAGGATTTGATATTTACCGTTCATATACTTTGTAGCGGAGTACATGCACATGTCTGCTCCCAAGGCCAGGGGGCGCTGTAGAGGTGAAATATTCACACAGTGAATATTGAATAAGAGATGAAATTAATAATAGAAATGAAACTAAAGAATTCATAAGTCGAGAAGGCTTATTGTAATAAAAAGAATCGATTGTGTGTCTGAAATTACACAACAAGAAGAGGAGTGAATAAAATAACGAGATGTTTGATTAATCTGACCAGCCTGGAATTGACCCGATGCTTTATTTTGCCCCTTTTAAACTAGAGTGGCACTGTAAAGCTGAGGATCGCAGGTAGACTGTCGATTGATTCGATGCAATATGATTTTTCAATTTGATTCTATGTGTATCGTTGGATTTGTCTCAAACGGCTACGTACCTGTTTAGATTTTTTTAATGTTTTAAAACTAGTAAAAGTATCTAATAAACACTGAAATTCTGTGCAACTTGTTTTGTTGATGTTTAAATGTCATGTTTTGTACAAAGCAAGAATCTTTTTTTCTTTTCCTGCTCCAGTCCAGTAGATGGCGATGTTGCACCAACTGTTTATTAGGTCAAAATAGGAAGAAGATGCAGAGATACTTTTACAAAATCTGTAGAAGATGCAAGCGGATTCTATTTTCCAGAAAGATCCGGGGCGCGTACAAGTTTCCTAACCCTTAAACCGTTCAACGTTTCTAACTTTACCCAAATCATTTACAAAGTTTTCCGAATTCGAATATTCAATTAAATGAAGAATACACACAATTTTTTCTTGTTCCTGATGTCAATACGAGGCTGTTGTTCATACCTGGAAGTACGCCGACATGAAGGTGTTGTCCACGACCACGATGATGTCCTTGTTGTACTCGTGGGCGATATCAGAGCAGGCTTTAATGTCCACGACCTTCATAGTTGGATTTGTAGGAGTTTCAATCCATATCAGCTACACGGACCAGTAAAGAGAGAGAAACAGGGTTTTCACTGGTTTATAAACTCCTATAACAAAGACTTGTTTTTGCTGCTTAGTGACCAATCAAATCAGGAAGGAATAAAAGGTAAAAAAAAAAAATTAAAAAAAAAATTTTTTTAATTATTTATTTATTTACAGGAAATAAAAAGGAGATAAATTCACTCCTAAACAATCTTCGAACCTTTGTGTTGGGCTTCAGAGCCGCTTTTAACTCTTCCAGCTTGGTGAGGTCAGCGAAGGCGATGTCGTATCCGATCTCCGCAGCTATTCTTTTAAAATAACGGTTGGTTCCTGGAAGACAAGAACGCTCATCTTTAGTGAGGATTCCACGCAGCTTTCACGCGTTCGACCATGTGAGCGTTAATGATGTCACAGTACACTGTGTTAGCGCGCGGCGTACCTCCGTAGACGTCGTTCATGCACAAAATCCCATCTCCAGCCTTCAGCATGTGCACGATGGTCGTGGTGGCGGCTAAACCAGAGGCCAAAGCGACACCTGTCCGAACACCCCACCATCAAGTATTAATAACATCGAGTAAACAAATCGTCAAAAAGGAGATTCGGGGTTTATTAGAATAGATTTAAAATTCATTAATGAATATAAAGTCATCTGACTGGTTGATATTAGCTGTCGGATGATCAGGTTCCCGACTACCTACCATGTGACTATGAACCAAACAGGTTTGTCGTCACAAGGAGACAAAACATGGGTACCCATGTAGCTGAGAAATCACAGCAGGTCTCGACTGCTTATAGTGACGTTGTAGCAGGTGGTAGGTGAGTCATAACAGTTCTTAGAGAGTTAATTAGCAAGTAAAATTTGGGAAAAATTTGGGAAAGCAGCCCCCTTACTCAACTCGTATGCTTTTAATAAATCCATTAATTCTTATTCATTTTAATTATACTTATTAATAATATGTTAAACTTACCTCTTCAGTAATGTGATGTGTGTTAGTGTGCGTGTGCGTGTGTGTGTGTGTGTGTGTGTGATCATGGAGAAAGGATTTACAGATAATTCCAAGTGTGTTGATCCGAGAACTGACTTACAGTGCTGAGCTCCGTCCAGAGCAGCGACGGCTCTTTCCAGACAATTCCGTGTGGGATTCCCGCTGCGACTGTACTCATAACCCTGCAGTTACAACAGCACATGGGGGGAGGGGAGTCAAGGCAAAGCAGCCAAAAACTACTTTACTAAACATCAAACTTTGTGATTTTTGACCTCTGTCAAATTGCAAAAAAATCCCAGACACCCTCTGAGCTTTTTAAAAATTTATTCAAACAATTCAGCCATCAGGGTATCGTATGCCAACACTAACACAGCAAGAAATATTGCTGCAGGGAGAAAATTGAACAAGTGGACTGAAATCTCACGAGAAGAACTATCGAAAACCCTTTGCCCTCGCGCTGTCTATGGCAACTCCATCTTCCGCTGTCCCTACCCTCAACAGGTCATATCCACAGACCGGTTCCTAGGCATCACATGGAGTGTGCCCTTGAGTTACCCTGAGGAAGATGCCGCCAATGACAGAAGAAAGGCACAGGTGAGTATGAGGCACTGCACGGACTGTGGCCTCTGTATGACTGTTAGACGAGCGAATGGTAGCTTTCGAGTAGAATGGGGCCTTCTTTTGATTCGGTGATGTCACTGGGTAGAAAGGACTTCCTGGGATCTGGAGATCACTTTTATTGTGATGATTTCTATACCAGCCCAGTCCTCTTCTGATACCTTCATGACCTTGGATTTGGAGCCTGTTGGACCTACAATTGGTAAGTATTTTTTCACAGCGGACCATTTGTCTCCATCTGCCTTCGTCTCTCCAACCTCCCGCATGTCCTCCTCCCTCACCACATCCATGAATCTCATCTTGTACCTTCCTTTTCTCCTCCTGCCTGGCAGCTCCATCTCCAACATTCACCCCCCGATATACCCCTCATCCCTCCTCTGCACATGTCCGAACCATCTTAATCCGGAATCTCTAACTTTGTCCCCAAACCGTCCTACCTCTAATACACTCATTTCTCATGCTGTCCATTCCGGTCACTCCTAAAGCAAATCACAGCAACTCCAGCTCTGCCACCTCCAACTCTGCTTCCTGCCAGTAAATACCAACAAAGAAAGGTCCATGTGGATCCCTTATGTGGAATGGGCTGTGCGAAAAGATCCAAAAGATTGTGCCAATCCAGCAGCAGGTGCCCGACGCTGGATATATTCCAGTTCCTCCAGTGGTGAGGGATTACAATTGCTTCACAGGGGGAGTTGACCTGTCAGACCTGCCGATTGGCTACCAGACCTCATAGAAAAAGAGCAGAGTGCTGTGCTGCGCCATTGGGTTGACATTGGTGTCACGAACACCTGCTTGCTGCATATGCAGTTGTTCCGGTGGTTTATTGCACTTTTAAGCAATTTGTCTAGTTCCCATACAGTCACTACAAACCCTGTAGATCGGTGAAGATGAGGGTGTGACGACTGCATTCATGTGTGATCTATAAAAGTGCTCCAAAATAAACTGACACTACAGCATGTAAACATTCTAAGACACACTCTCATGGACGACTTCTACTGCGGGTTCTAAAGGGTAAATAAACTGTCATTACTATTTCCACAACACTGTTTGGCATGAGTGTAATCTGCCAGGGCCAGGTCACTGTTAATAACCTGTTCTATTTATAGAAGCCTTATACTGTCTAATAAAACATGCCGACTCAACCACACATACACACATGCGCACACAGTGTAGACACAGTTACGGCGTCTGAGGTGTTTGCTGACTAAGCGGTGTTTATTGCCTACAGCTTGGAGTTCATACATGAAGCCTTAACCACAAGGGTGCTAGAGTTACCTCATAGCAGTGTGTGATTTTAATCTTTTAACACACAGCTCAGCTTTTAACTCACCAAGAGCACAGACGGTGCGGGAAACATTCTGCTCCTCCATTCATTCATTTTATTATTTTAGTCTTTATCTGAATGAGCAGTTAAACATCACAGAGAGCGCGCTTAACTACGTGTTTTCAAAGAGTTTTAGAGGAACACATGAACTATCTACACACACACACACACCACCGACATTGGTCGATTCTGATCGGTCGATTAATCCTCCTGAGTCCTGATTGGTCGATTCTGATCGGTCGATTAATCCTCCTGAGTCCTGATTGGTCGATTCTGATCGGTCGATTAATCCTCCTGATTGGTCAATTTATCCTCATGAGTTCTGATTGGTCAATTAATCTTCCTAAATCCTGATTAGTTAATTAATTCTAATCAGTCAATTAATCCTGAGTAATGAGTCCTGATTAGCTGAGTTATCCTACTTAGTCCTGATTGGTCAATTAATTCTGATTATTAGATTAATCGTCCTTAGCCTTGATTAGTCCCTTAATCCTGATTTGGCCGAGGAGGATTATTATCATATTAAGCATCATATTTACCACACTAATCATTATCGTAATTTTTAACACATGATTCTCAGTCGCATGCAAGATTTTACATTTTAATACAATTTTCATTTGACTTTTTAAGTTTCATCTTCTTTTCCTTCATTACCCACAATGCTATTCAGCTGTTACTCCAGAAACCATACCAGATTAGAACTAGCACACTACAGCTTCCTTTCATGAGGACACACACTGCCTCCACTCTCTCTCATGTCCTCCGAGCCGATCCTCACAGATGTCCCCACCCCCTTCAGGAAACCCCCTGCACGCGCCCTGACCTGTCCGTGTCCGAGACGGAGATCCTCTTTTTGATGTCAGTGCAGTGAGGAACACTGAGGATTTACTCCACAACTTTTTCAATTTAAAGCATTTCATTTTTGACAAAGTCGAATCAAACTGCTAAAAGTTTAACAAAAAGTCATGAGAAGTTTTTTAGCATAGAGTACAGACGCTTTAAATTTCACATGTAGCGCACATGCAAGTCTGTCCATGAATGTATATACAGGTATATGTTTTTGTGTTTATCTTTTTTTTCTGATTTATTGAATTTTGTGTGTGATTTAATCACATTTACTATGTAGAATAATACTTAGAATGTGATTTTTATAAATGACTGTTCATTATTTTATCTCCACATGATTCACTTATCGACGTGAATGTTTTTAAAATGTACTACTTTTAATTAATACCATTTTTGAATAATTATTTTTTCTACACATCATACATTCATTCATGAGACAATTCATTTATTTGCTTTTTTGATATTTTAATAATGCATATCCATGATTTTTAACTTTCAAAAAAGTGAAAAGTCCAAAAACTTTCAAAATGTTTTTTTTTTTAAATTTTTTTTTTATATCATCTCACCAGGTTTCACAAATCCCACACACATATAATCACCGGGGGAAGGCATGTGTTTTTTTAGTAAGGGTTTTGTTTTTTCTTACAACATTTATACCGGTTGCTGTGAGATGAATTGTGTGTGTTCGTGTGCTGACGCGAGCGAGCGCCCAAACATGCTGTCAGCTTCAGAGCTCTCAGTCTAACGGCTCTTTATGCGACAGACACATTGTGTGAAAAAGCAACGAGTCTGTTTTTTTTTTTTCCTTTGGCAACAAACAACATACAGTACAGACCAAAAGTTTGGACACCTTCTCATTCATAAAGTTTGAATTTGTATTATGGCAAGAAAAAGCAGCCACGTAAAGAAAAACGAGTGGCATCATTACTTTAAGAAATGAAGGTCAGTCAGTCGGAAAAATTGGGAAAACTTTGAAAGTGTCCCCAAGTGCAGTCACAGAAACCATCAAGCGCTTCAAAGAAACTGGCTGACATGCGGACCGGCCCAGGAAAGGAAGACCGAGAGTCGCCTCTGCTGCGGAGGATAAGTTCATCCGAGTCACCAGCCTTATGTACATTTAAATTTTAATTTTATTCGTCACATACTCAGTCATACACAGTACGATGTGCAGTGAAACGCTTAAACGACCGCCCGTGACCTTAAACATTTAAAAACAATTAACAGGGAATAAACAGTGAAACACAATAAGCTTAGCTATAGAAACCTAGCTGTAGAAAATAGAACTAAATATAAAAATATTTAAAAGAATTAAAAAAAACTTATATATACAAATGTAGACAAAAGAGATCAATTTAAATGGAAATGTTATTAGCTAAAAAGCTTTTTTTACAAACTTTACATCTCATAATTATGACTTCCCGACTGTGAGCTATAACTTATTTATATTGATATTTCATGATGGTCTGTTTACGTCTCATAACATACACTTAATCGCACAACTAAATATTTCACAATTGTGACTCTGAACTTGTGACTTTCACAAACATTACTTTTTGCGAGATGAATTTGTGAATAAAGTCCCATAACTGTGACTAGTTAGCACTTGCACAGACTGGACCCAGGGAGGACTTTTGGTCCTTATAAAGTTTGTCCTGAAGTTAACCTTTTTTAATTAGTTATCAGACTGTAAACATGGATGAATTAAAAAGTGTCTTAGCAGTTAACCCAGTAATAATCCATTCTGTTTCAAAGTTCCTTTGTTCATTGTAAATGCTTAACTGGGTGAAAGTAAGAGTGTAATTAACGTTAATGCTCACAGTGTAAAGACATCATTATAATGTTCTTGTAATGACTGAAAGGTTACACATTTGACTTTAGTTTGTACTTGTTGATCGTTTTAGATTTCCGAGGTGGCACTGACCCTGTATGTGATGTAATCTTATCTTTATCACAGCTTCAAGATGATAGTTCCTGCTTTCTTGGCACGGCTTCATAATCCACTTACCTCGTGTGACCCTGTGTTTATTCAGGGTGATCATTTACCAGTAAGGTGTAAATCATCCTCCTTCTCATATCCAATCATATGTTAGGATTCTAAAGTATATGAAGTGAGGTACTGTAGGTACTTTAGAGGTCACATGAGGGGCTGATCGTCAGTACTGTGCTAAAGTCTTCTCACCATATTATACACTGATTTTAGTGAAAAATATTTCTATTGCACTTGTATTATCATATTAAATATAACACTGCTTTCCTGCAACATTCCTGCAAATGAGATGCAACATCATTCATGGAGTCTTGAAGTAGATGCATGTGTGATGCTCTTGTCCATTCAAACAACTTTTGATAGTAATGTAACTCCATACGCAGGCTGCGGCACTGAACTCTCACAAATGAAATCTTTGATATCCTCGCAGGTGTATGTTATTTGCGCTCACTGTTCTACATGCGGGTTTTACAAATAAAAAAATCAATAAATTTTTTTATTTACATTTACGCGTTTGGCAGAGGGCAAACCACAGCCGTCATCATTCAGGTTCGTCTAAGGTTATGGAACATACAGGAAGTGCAGGCTCAAACAGGTAAAACTCTGTGTTATTGATCGGAAGGTTGTGGGTTCGGGACTAACTGCCACTGATCAGCCCTTGAGCAAGGCTCTTAGCCCCATCTGCTCCAGGGGGCGCCACATCCTCTCTGACCGAAACTTCCTCATTTACACAAAAGAGTCATTGGACTGTACAGTAAGGCACATCGCTGTTTGTCTCTCAGCTGTTCCCACAATAACATGGCGCAGGTTTTTTTATGCCAGATTACGGCGTCCCGATGCGACCGTGCAATTTCACCCGGGCATTCTGTGGGAATCGAACCCGGGCCTTTCGCATGCCACACGTGACAAGTAACTGACTCTTTGTCAATTTTGTCATTTTGCAGTACATTACACAATTTCAACAATGGCTGAGTACAGTATGATTTTCTGTACCAGTTCAGGAATGATTAAATTTGATAGCCTGAGAGAAGAACTTTATGCGAGTCACGCAGATCAGCTGAATTCTTGTTTGGGTGTGATCCTTTTGGCGTCCCATACTTTCATATACATTACTGTATTTGTGGCGTTCGTGACCCTTTTGGATTCTCGTACACTTTGTTATATATTCGGATGCTGGGCGGTATAACATGACGTGGCGCGCGCGTGTGTGTGTGTGTGTGTGTGTGAGAGAGAGAGAGAGAGACTCACGGCGTGTTCTCCCGGGCTGAACTGTTTGAACGTGGTGCTGAGTGAAATCGGAGGCACCACCGCCATGCAGCGCCACTGTTCCGGCTCCTGACCCGCGTGGATCGCGTCCGTGGCGAACGAGCGGAACTCCGGGCAGAAGCCCGCGGACCCGCCGGTGCTGCGTGAAGCCATGAGGAGCTAAAGCGTGTGGCTGCAGACGGAGACGGAGAACTTCCTGATAATGATGATGATGATGAAACACGCCGGGCCGCTTACACCTTTAACATCTAAACTCAACAACTGACCAATCACCGCGTCCGAATCCTCAAACCCCCACGCTGATTGGTCAGTCCGCAGGGGCGGGGACCTGACCACGTGATCTCCTCAGTCGTTGTACTCTTTTTTTATGTCTATGATTGATTAACTGACGATAACTTTACTGGAATCAAATCCATGTCATCCTTCAACCACAGCAACATTAAACTCTTTGATCATTTATTTACAAATATATACTTAATATATACTTATATTAAAAATAATAGCAGTGTCTAACTAAGCTCAGTTACTGAAACGCTTTGCTTACGTCATACATTTTTAATATATTATCCCTGTACATTAATCAGCTCATTAGATACAAACTGAGAGCTTTTAATGCAGTGTTTCCCAAAGTGTTGGTCGAAGAAGCCCATGGCACAGCGGTGTAGCGGTTAGCGCTATAGCCTTCTCCCGCCAGTGGTGGAATAAAAATGAATAAATAAATAAATAAAGGGGGGTTGTGTGGACATTTTTATATTTATTTTTTTGCCAAACATGCTAAATGATTGCAAAACATGTAATTAACAAAATGTAAGCTTAATGAAACTAACCTGAAGCCATCAAAACAAAACACATGCACTTAAACATGCAATTATTAAAACTATCATTTGATTCTTTACATGGCTTTGATCTGAGGAGGTTTATAAGAGTACACTAAAAATGTGCATAAACATTAGTAATTAAATTATTTAATAGTACTGTAGTTTTGTATAACTGTGCACCAATCTCTCTCTCTCTCTCTCCCACACACACACACACACACACATCATCATCATCATCATCATCATTAAAATCACTATTATGACATTTAAAAATAAATTTTTGATCCTTTTGCACCCAAGCATGTAGGTGAAGCCACAAAGTCTAATGAAAAAACAAAACCTCTACTTTAAATTGAGATGAAATTACACAAATTGGGTAAAGAACACGTCTTTTATAATCATTAAAGCTGTCAGTCATTTCGAAAAAAAACGCCCTCGTTAAACTGAATCCTTGGTTTTCACTGCATCTCTGCTGAGGATTCGTGTCCATGTATCGTACCTTGAATTCTCTTCTTTTTCAAACATGTCAAAAGCTGTGCTTGTAAAAGCTGTGTACTGACTTCTGATTGGCTAATCGCTGTTATTAGTTTGTAGATAATTATACATAGATAGTTTTAATTTTTAATTTCATAACAAATATTAAATAATACACAGCATCATTGATCTAAAGGGGGATGGTGGTTTTACAAAGGGGATCGTTTTTGTCTTTTTTTTTTAACAATGGGGATGCCATCCCCCCACACCCCCCCACAAATCGAGCACTGTGCACCTCCAGTGGAGGGGTTTGATTCACAGGGTCTGTGGATATGGAGTTTGCATGTCCTCCCTGTTGCTCCGAGTACTCCGGTTTCCTCACACAGTCCGGCGTTCCCAAAGTGCGCATAATTTGTGTGTTTGTGTGTGCCTTGCGATGGATTGGCACCCCATCCAGGATATACTCCATCTCATGCCCTAAGTTTCCTGGTATGGCTCTGCAGCCTTGTATACAAACACGATAAAGCGGTATAGACAGTGAGTGAGTGAGAGTGCTGTTCTTCATTTAGTCTTGTGTATTGATGAAAGGTTTGGTTGGGCAGCAGAACCTTTTCACATATCAGATTGGACCTCAGCTGTTTTAAGTTTGGGAATGACTGTTTTAGTTGATTTAATTAAATGAATCCTCTCATCAAGCATCAGAACCCTACAACCCTTTACCCAAGCACAGACATATAGTCTAATACAAGTCAAAATATTTTCAGCATTTTTTTACATATGGATGACATCAAAATGATGAAATAACATACAGTGGAACCTCGGATTGCGAGTAACTCGGTTTACGAGTGTTCCGCAAGACGAGCAAAGATTTTTAATACATTTTGACTTGAAAAACAAGCATGTCTTGGTTTACGAGTGCTGAGTTTTTTGACACACACACACTCTCGCCTTTACACCCCCCCTCCCCGGCTTCACACAGACACACACACTCTGCTCTACACAGAAACTCTGCTCTGTCACGATTCTTTTCAAAGTTAAGGTGCTGGTTCATTTGTTTCGTTTAGTTTTTTTACTTTACAGCAGTGATTCATGCGAGAGAGATTTCTTTTTTTCCCGTTAAAACAGTGTTTCCGTTGTGTGTTTGTTTGTTGTGAAACTTAAAAAGCGAGGTGGGGGGAGGGTGGAGGAGTTTTACTGTGTAAGACGAGGCGAGGGAAGGGGCTAATTCCACACACACACATGCGCGCACACACACACACACACAAATACACGGCGCCTGCGCGCACAAACGGAAGCACTTATCTGTTGGGTTTTATTTGAACTTTTTTTAAAGGTAAAGTGCATGTTAATTTGTTTTATTTTTACTTTATATACTGTATTAATTATTTTTCTGTATTTATTTTTTGGGGCTGTGGAATGAATTATTTGGGTTTTCATAATTTCTTATGGGAAGATTTGATTTGGTTTACGGGTGTTTTGGAATACAAGCCCGCTTTAGGAACGAATTATGCTCATAATCCAAGGTTCCACTGTATATGGAATCAGGGTGGTACACAAGAAAGAGAACACCAAGAATTTGCACAAATGTCTTTAAAGCGTAGAGTGGCTATGTTGAATAATTTAAAATTTTAAACACTAAAGTGTTTGTTAATTTACAGTTACGAGGCAAAAATTTAAAGTAAAACCCTTGAGTGAGCATGTGTGTCCAAACTTTTGTCCAGTCCTGTGTACAGGTCAGAGAAGCCCTAATTTACATAAGAGTGTAAGTGAACAGAACACTAGAGTTAAACAGACACATCGGTCAAAACAGGAAATATAACCCTTATATGATGCAATATACTGTATGTTGTAAGCGTTCCTCCCTCACCTCTTACTGTACGGCAGTCATGTGGTCATCTCATGAGTAAGAGTCATTCCACTCCATCCTGAAGAACCTGTAATAAGATGTAAGAGCATGGGTGATGTGGCATCAGGGTAAGGAGGGTAAGAACGGAGGTGTATGAAGCAATGCACCCATCAAGCTTCTGGAGACAGTGTTATGATCTGGGGTTGCTTCTGTTCTGTGCTAAATATACTGAAATATTAAAGAGTATTGAAGAGTTCAAAATGTTGAATATTAGTGTGGGTGAGTTTTTTTGGCTGGGCAGTTTATGTTGTTACCACAGTGCTGCTGGATTCTGGATTCTGATTGGTCAGGAGGTGTTGATTAAACTTCATCAAGGGGTTATATGAATATGCTCGTCTCTGATACATTATTGTTTCTATAGCAACAGATCATTCGTAATTGTTTGCAATTCGTAATTGCTGATATGTTGAAGATCTCATAAGGTGAGCGCTGGACCTGATAAACTTCTCCAAAATCCTCACAATAGATCAGATAAGAAGTTGCAACAAAGTTAAAAACAAAGTGTTTATAGCTGCTATAACACTCATAATTAACTATTTATTTTTCTCTAAAGAAATGAGACTGATTTTTAATCTGTTCTTAGCCAGATTTAATCCAGTGTGCACCTTTAAAACTGATAATATCTCTGAAAGTGTGCTGTGTAAGTGAGTTAAAGGAAGTATTTATAGTTCAGTTGGATAAAAGAAGTCTAACAGGAGTGAACACTGCAAACAAGACAACCACGCCCGTGTCCGGACCTGCTTCACAGAACTGGTGTTCAGACGGAGCTCTGGTAGCGCGATGTTGAGTCATTTTACTGTGGGCGTCGTGGTTATTATTACAGTATAATTCATTAGTGATCAGTGATCACTGCACCTGCACATGTTAAATGCATTTATTAATGCTAATCACTGCAGAATACACAACTCAGAGTCGGGTAGAAATTTTTGTTTTATTTTCGCTTCATTGTATTTCAGTTCATTACATCATTGCATCATTCATTATGGGCAGCTTCTAGGTAGCTTGCAACAAAACAAACGTTAAACAGGATCGGTGACCTGTCAATCAAGCCTTTTTTTTTTTTTTCAGAAAAAGGATTTAAACACTATTCACACATTCACAGTATCGATTCCCACCGTTAGGTACAACTTTAAAAGTAAAGATAATTATATGTTTTCTGTCCCCCAAAAGTCTTTTAGGCACTTTGTGATGGTTTAACCTGTTCTCTCTGACAGTTACTGATCGAGCATGCAACAAAGTCATTGTACACTTAGTGGGCTGAGGCATCAGAATAATTTTCAAATAGGATTTATAGTCAGATAATTATTCAGAATATATGTAGACACCGATAAAGGGATTGCAGGGATTATATCCTGATAGTGATTATATTATTTACGGCTTCAATTCTAATAAGCGCTATACAGATATAACCATAGTAACCTGTACCTAAATATTATCATTATTATCTTTATACGTATACAATCCTGTTTTTGACATACATTCCTTATCGACATCTAATTCCTATAATCCTTATTTGGATATAATCCAAGGATTCCTTTCTTGGACAGAATCCTAATAATCCCTCGTGAAATATTCATCAATGGGATTACATCCAAAAAGAAATTACAGGAATTCTAATCACGCAGACATTATCAAAAATATACTCTACAGGTATGTAGATTTCCATAGAGATTATTGGCACTACATCGAGAAAGGGATTTTATGGATTAGTTCCAGGTAGCAGTCATACCTATTTCTGGATATAATTCCAATGATCGCTATTTGCATATTACGATAATAACCCTATTGAAAATTTAATCACCTCTACTGGGGTATTATCCTGTTATTCCTTATGTACAGTATGTACAATCCCAACAATTAGTATCTGGATGCATAACTCTAGTTATAGATCTGGACTATATCCAAAAAGGAAATTCTTTGAATTATATAGAGAAATAGGGATCACTGCCATTACATTCAGAAGGGATTACAGGGATTATATCTTTAATTAATCAGAATTAGCCTATAGCTACTGTATACAGGAAATAACTGATTATTTTCAAATAGTAATTATATCTAAAAATGGATTATTAGGATTATATCCAAATGGTGATGATATTCTTATTTAGATATCATTTTAGTAACTAGATATAATCATCATAACCTCTGATTAAATATAATTCTTATAATGTCTAAATGTTATATATAATTTCATTATTACCGATTCTCAGAATTCATTTAAAAAAATTTACTTTAAGGATTATATCAAGATAAAGATGATTGGGAATTTATCCACACAGAACTGATTGCCACTCCATCCAGAAAAGGATTATAAGGATTTTATCCTGATAACTGACCAGGATTAGCCTGTATCTGGAGAGAAAATAACAGGAGTATATCTGGATATACTGTAGAACCCTGCCTAGATATACTTTCTACCATTTTGTAATAACTATAATAATCCCAGCGTAAATATAATACTTATCAACATGCAGTATCATTCCAATAATACCCATCAGGATGTAATTCATGAAATCCTTTCTTGGATAGCATCATGATAATGCCTTGATACAGTATAATCACTATTTCAATATAATTCAGAGGATTATATAGAGGATTATATCAAGACCTGGATTAACAAAATGATCCAGATAGAGATTATCTGGACTTAATTCAGAAAAATATTTCTGAGATTATGTCTTTATAGGAATAATTGGCATTATATCTGGATAGGGAATAACAGGATTATATCTAGATAAGGATTATAATCCATATGCATCATTCGAATGCATATGGATTATAATATGTTCGAATCATTGGGATTGTAACATCCCATCCACAGTGTGTTCTGATCAGATCAGAATAATGCAGCAACTGAAAGTGAGTAAGAGAGTGACTGAATCTCAAAAAACAAATTAAATATAGGAGTAATCTGATTTGGTGTTTATGTGTATTACGATCAGATGGGGATTGTTTAGATTACATCTGAATCAGAGTAATTATTGTTCGATTTGTATCTAGATTATTAGGATTAAGCCTGGAAAGGGATTATCGCACAGTGCAAAAATTAAATTCAAACAGATTATTAACTGATTAAAAACAATGTTGTGAAGGTTTAAAGTGTAATTTTAACTGTACGCAAAATATTTTCAATGGTGTACACATGATATAATACACATGATCCATGACTGCTAGAGTCGAAAGACGTTTATAATGTCATGCTGAGACAGAACACAAGCACTGGATTATAATTAGCAAACTGATCTCCATCTCAAGTTAATTTCAGAAGATTTATTTGGACATTTAAAATGTGACAAACTGAAATCACACACATGCGATTTGAATCTGAGGTGAACGAAGCAAAACCAAGTGTCTGATTTTCTCAGCGATGTCATCACACACACACACACACACACACACACACACACACACACACACACACACACTCATCCCTCGTTAACAGCCTTCACCGTGTATATGTCGTTGCGTCTCTGCGTTGTGATTGGGATCTGTTGACGCACATCAGCCAGGTACTGCAGGTCTACAAGAGAAACAGATCAATGGACCCAGGAGACCAGGAGATCGATGTTCTGATAATAAACTTCGGTACCGTATATTAAAGTCACTCTGGTTCTAAGATTTAAAAACAAATAGTACAACTCACCGATATCAGCGTACACTACGCTCTCGTCCGATTCTGCTTTCGTGATCACTTCACCCCTGCGAGAGCAAACAACACCGTCAGGATCGAGCGTTTTTCGCCCGTAACTACGCAAGGATCATAAGTGGTGTCACAAGGTCGAATCCTGATGACGATAAGAGTACATGAGCGTGTAGTATAATATATGGTGATCTCAGGATGCTCCTACACTTCCCCTGATCAATCACAGTGACACTTCAAAGGAAATAACAAAGAGCAGTGAGGATACAAGTGTGTGCATCTGCTCTTGTGTAAGTAAGAACAGAAAGTAACTCATTTTGCAGAATCAAGAGCACCATTTAAAACATTTCTAGACATTCTACACTCCTTAGATGGGCCGGTTGGTGATTTTTCTTTTTTTTTCTTTTTACTTTAGCAACATCCTAAGGGATGCCGTACACTGCAACATTTACAGACAAAGTCTGTGATACACTGCCCCCTGGTGCACACATATATATTGCATAAAAGTACATTTTCAAATTAAATGCAAATGCTACACTATACAGACAAAAGTGCTTGTTCAAACCTGTTAATTATTGAATTCAGATGTTTCAAATGATCAGGTCCCTTATCCCTAGTGAAGGGCGATCTAAATGCCCCAGCATACCAAGACATCTTGGACAATGATATGCTTCCAACTATGTGGCAACAGGGGTTTTCAAGATGGCGGCTTGAGGGGAGGTTGTGTGTAGTTAAGCGGTAGTGTCACTTTACTGAATTCTTTATTATTACAACCGCACAATACAACCTTAACACGCGCATGTCTTGCGTATGTCACTATGAGCATAAATAATTACTTTTTGCGGCAATCAGAGAACATGCCACGTAAGAAAACGCTGATTGTCAACAGTTCGGACGCGGCCAAAGAGCGAGCTGACACTGCTAGTGCTAGCACAAGTTCGCCTGCGTTGCCGACGTCCGACATAGTTGCGGAGATTACAGCAAATATTTCTAAACTCACGGACGAAAAGATGGACCCAATCTCGCAGTTGTTACAAATGCATCGCTCTGAGCTGGACGAACATAATAAACGGATCACTGAAGCGGAAACAAGAATATCTGCTATGGAAGACGCGGTAACCCCGGTCGAGGCCAAGTTAAGATCTCTTGAGAAACTCGTGCATGACATGGGTGAACGGGCCGATGACCTCGAAAACAGAGAAATTGTATTCTTATGAATTGGTTAAGTGATAAAGCCCCTTCTAGAGCATTATGGCACAGGGTTATTCTGGAATATGTCTCATTGGATTTTTTAACCTGTGCTGTTAATAGCAAAGACGCCATATTTCATAGAAGGTGGGGCCCTTTCATGATGCATGTGGGTTTGGATGAATCCTCTATTCTTAGTAGAGGGTTTGTTTAATAGAGTTTTTATAAAGAAAAGCTGGAGAAGGAAAGCTGTGCGATATATTGAAGTACAAATATGTAGAGCATTCTTATTGTGTGTCTTTCATTTCCTTCTTACATTTATTTAAGAAAATGGTAAGTGGTGAGCCATAATTTATTTATTTATTTATTTATTTATTTATTTATTATTTTTCCTTCTTCCCCCCCCCCCCTTTTTTTGTGAAATGCTTAAAAATCAATAAATACATTGTTCAAAAAAAAAAAAAACTATGTGGCAACAGTTTGGAAATTATTATTATTATTATAATTAAATTTCGGGACACATGACCGTACACATCACACAGTACTGACCAGGGGTTAACGACGGTGCTGTGACCCCAGGCCACGTAGCCGGCACTCTCATCTCTGGCTGGTGAAGCCGTGGCCACGTACACCTGATTATCCACTGCCCTGTCACACACAGACACACAGAGAGCACACACTGACACGGTGTACAAGCAGAAGACGGGGGAGTGCGGAGAGCGTTACTGTAGTTACTGACCGAGCCCTCTGTAGCAGCTCCCAGTGAGCAGGTCCTGTGGTCATGTTAAAGGCTCCGGGATAAACCAGCAGCTGACAACCTACAGTACAGAACTTACATGATCACAATAAAAAAGTAAAAGTTGAATACGGATCGTCAGGTCATTTTCCTATCTGATTGGTTCATACCGAGGTAAGAAACTTTCTATATCAAGCAAATACCTGTAGCACACCTGTACCATTTTAGGAAAACACTGAACAGTGAGGAAAATTATTTCTATAAAATAATTTTTAAACAAAAGTAATAATGATGATGATGTCTCTTTTTTTTCTCTCACTTGGTCCATTTCTTTAGGTCTTTTAGCTGTTATAAGCACTAACGAGCACTGTACCTTTCCTCGCGTAGAGCTGTGCGAGCTCGGCAAAGCGTATGTCGTAGCAGATCCCCACGCCCACTTTACAGTACGCTGTGCAAAAAAAAAAAACATAATACAGTATAACAAAGATGCTGGTTAGAGAAACATGATGGACTATAATCAACATTAAATTAGGGGTCACTCACGTGTCTCAAATACGGACAAACTGCTCCCGGGACTCAGAGTCTCCGACTCCTGGAAACGGATTTTCCCGGGAACGTCGATGTCAAACAGATGGATCTGTGAGGAGAGAGAGGAGATGAGTTGAAGTGAATGCTGAAAGCGTTCTCTCTTTCTCTGTCTTTTTCTCTCTCTGGCTGATGCACCATTGGTGTTACGACCACATCACATCCGTGCTGATATTCATCACAACAGCACACTTTCTTTCTCTCTCTCTCATGTGATATTGTTTAAGTATATTTTACAATTTAATATAGATGAACCAAATCAATGTTGTGGTGTTTTGCAATTGGCATCTATGTATTTAGAAAAAATCCTAGGGGGAAAAAGCTATTTTCTTTTTGTTGTTGTTGTAGTTTATTAGTACTTTGAAGCAGTTTTTATAGTTATTATGCATTTATTACATAGACTCTGCCTGGCCAAAGAGTTACACACTCTAATATTTCATTCAGTCATCTTTATCCTTGATTACACGCACTCTGTGGTGTCCAGGTCTTGTGTGAAAATGATTCATCATGCTCCCAGAATCGCTCTTTCACACTCTGTGAAAGTGTTTAAGTGATCATCGTCATGGTTTCTTCCACAAAGTTGACGATTCAGGTTTATCATTATCCAGGTTTTGATAATGTGTTACAGGGTTCTTAACCTCTCAGGCGGCGCGGAGAGATGATGAGGGTTAGAGTAAGGGGATCCAAGTGTAGATTTAGAGCGCCAAAGGGGCGTGGCTCAGACATGGTTTTGAACGAGGGGGGCGTCGCGCGCCGGCAGCCGAGCGCTTCCGTGTTTTGGAGGAAAATCATAGTGACGTAATTCAGAGACGGAGGAACAGGTCAAAAATATACATTACACACGTTATAATAAACAGTACACACGCGTTGTACACACACATACAAACACAAAATAAAAGATGTTTTATGCGCACACGTGTGGTCACAGTGTTATAGTAAACAGTACACGTGTACACGGATGTTGATTATACCAGTAAGAGACAAGCACTAAGACCCAGCAGGGGAGACGATTACCCACAATTCCACAGCGCAAGAGAGAGGTAAATCATTGGCTCAGTTGTGATTCTCTGTATTCGTAAACCAAGACATGTTCGTTTTTCAAGTCAAACTTTATTAAAAATCTTTGCTCGTCTTGCGGAACACTCGCAAACTGCATTACTCGCAATCCGAGGTTCCACTGTATGTACTAATATATAATTATTTTCATTTCTAAAAATAATTATCGGGCATTACGATTAAAACAGTTTCTCAGTACTTGAGTGTCTTTTCACCAAATACTTTTTTACTCTTACTTGAGTATTTTGGATGACTACTTTTTACTGCTACTTAAGTAAAATTATTTTGAAGTACAGCAAATGCACACATTTTCAGGAACACAATCGAATTTCTAACACACTAACACACACAAACCTTCCTGTGTTTAAGCAGTAATTTCCCATCAGGCCCAAACACTGAGCAGGTGTTAAAGAGCTTCCCTCCGTCTTCCTCTGGAATAGAGCCTAAAACATTAAAAAAAACACACACACACACACACAATATAAACCCTACAGACTCACACAGCAATTAAAGTGATCTAAAATGTATTTTAAAGGCTATAAAGTTCTGACCTCCTACTAGATAAATCCCACACTCCTCAGCGACCTTCGCCAGCACCTGCGTCGTCTCTCCTGGAATTTTCTCAGCATATTCCGCAAAGTATCCCGTCCCATACGGAGAGTTGAAGCACTCCTTCAGAGACACAAGCAGAGAGGGAAAAAAATCTATCAATTCTGACCACTTTCTATCATATTATCATCAACATGTTTTACACATGTTAAACCTGTGCTAATACTTATATTTATTTTTCACACCAACTACAATAATTTGTTGCAAACTGTGTAGATTCATAATGTTACACCCAAACGAAGACTGGTTCACCATTGAAAATGTAGTAAAGAAGGAGGGGGTGAAAACCTATGCAAGTTATTTACAAGCCTTATTGTAATAAGTAATACATGACCAGAGTTTGGTGCTGTGTTTATGTAGGATCTAGTAAATGTTACATTTTGAAATTGTGCAACTGTTCCATATCTGAGGTTCAGGTTTAAAATATACCACAGTGCACTACAGTACTGAATAATGATATAATGTGTTATACTCTGATAAATTAAATCCTTCTACTATTCATTTCTGTATTATATGTTTATTCTACTTTTTGTTATCTTTCTAATATTATCTCAATAATTTGATAAAAATTGCGTTTCACTAAAAATTGCGATTTGATAAATATCTCGATTCGATATTACATTTTTTGAAAAAGTTTAGTAAGTATTTAAATGTAGCTGGTTCCTTATAACAGTTTTCTCACTTAAAACCCAAGTGCAGCGTTTAAACAATACAAACTAACTACAAATACAAGAGTTTAACACTGTTACAGAGCAGCGCTTGTCTGTCATCCGCCATAATTATTATTTCTAAACAAACTTAGCAAATAATTCAGAGCAGCGGCAAGCACGCAAGCACACTCCATCAAGTCCCTCAACAAAAGGGATTTTAACGCATGAGATTTTCGACTAATTAGCGCTCACAGTGTTGTGAGACTGGTGTAAGTGTGTGTAATGAGTGAGTTGAGACTAGTTCGTTTAAAGAGTTTAGGAGAAAAACGGCAGATCAGAGGCTCTAATGCTTTCATGTTTGATAACGTAACGCCATAAAAATGTGTCTCTGTTGCATCACTTCGTAAGCTTCTGCGCACAGTACAGAATGGTTTATATCTGTTTATATCTGGTTACGGCCAATCAAACTCAACACCAGACAATTCTAGTCACTGACCGACCGACCGGGTCGTCTCTGTTATAAATGTACAAATAGTTTTTTATTAAAAAATTTGGTTTTGATACATGAATCATCACACAAAAGAATCACGATTCATAAGCACCATACTGGGTGTGTACGACTAGCAATTGAAATCTTTTGAATTT
Organism: Clarias macrocephalus; assembly: GCA_011419295.1. NCBI lineage: Eukaryota > Metazoa > Chordata > Actinopteri > Siluriformes > Clariidae > Clarias > Clarias macrocephalus. Next base: position 2,192 of record JAAGKR010005273.1, on the reverse strand, counting down.
TAAATGTAAATCTATATTATTATGATACTTAGTGAAAGTAAGTTCATTTATATGAACAAAGCATGAATTCCTACCATGAGGTCCAACTGGGACTACAGCTGGATCATCTGTTTCCCTGTCTCTATCTGTCTCACTATCGCCCCCTGCTTCAGTCCCTCACTCTGATTCAGTTCTTCCACCATTTACAGTGAAACCTCAGATTACAAGTAACCCTGTTTGCGATTTTCCGCAAGACAAGCAAAAATTTTTTCAAGCATTTTGTCTTGATAAACAAGCAAGTCTTGATTTACAAGTACCAAGCATCATCGAGTATCATGTGGCACCCAGGCGCTTCTTGTTTTGACGTGATCACAACTGAGCCAATGGTTTTCCTCTAAAGCCTCTTTTATTTTTGTTTGTATGTGTGTGTGCTCACGCGAGGTGGGTATGTGTATGTGTGTGGGTTAATTTTTACTTCATATTTTGTATTAATTATTTTTATACTAATATTTTTGGGTTGTGGAACGAATCATCTGAGTTTCCATTAGTTCTTATGAAGGAAATTTGCTTTGGTATATGAGTGTTTTGATATACAAGCTTGCTTCAGGAACGATTTATGCTCGCAATCCAAGGCTCCACTGTATTTCTACTTTTTCTCTTCTCTCATTTCCTCATTTCGTTCCTCTGTGCACTTCTCTTTCTCTCCTGCCTCCTCACTTCTCCTCCTGTGTTTCTCTTTATATCTCCCTCCTGTACAGATTGCAGTCTGAAAAATAATTTAAAAAATTCTAACCATATTTTTAGCTCGTTTTCATTTCCTTTACACTACTCTGACTTAAAGCAGGTTAAAATCCAACATAATGTGTTAAGTGATGAGAATATGTCTAGTTAATGTTATATCTGTTGTGGTCACAATATAGAAAGCGAGAGAGAGATAGAGAGAGAAAGAGAGAGAGAGACACAGAGAGAAGAACCAGGAGACCCCCCCCCCCCCCACACACACACAGGCTCCATGTAGCTCCGCCCCCAGTACACACATCAAATGTCTGCTTAAAAAGTAAACGAGTGTGTGCTCTTACACTGTTTATACTCACAGGTAACAACACGACCTTTGCCCCCTGACCTGCCGCCTCCTTCACCAGCTTCTGAGCTCGAGACAAGTTTTCAGCCTTCGACTTTGTCACATGCAGCTGCACCACAGCCAGACGGAACTCTGTAACATATTTCATTTATTCATTAAACACTATGTAACTGAATAGACAGACAGAGAGACAGATAGACTGACGGACGGACAGAAAGAGAGAGAGAGACTATTCTGTCCTTTTTATGATTTTTTTTTTTAACCTTCCACTCCTGTTATTTTCTTGTGACTTATTTCTGAGCTTTGGCAACACGAAAGTAAATATTTGTAAAGCAAATATTTGTAAAGCAAATTACTCAGTACAGGTAATCCCCGACTTACGAACGAGTTCAGTTCCGTAAGCACGTTCGTAAGTCTGATTTGTTCTTATGTCCAACAAAGTGAGTCTTATACACCTTGACACAAATATACAAGGTAATTTATACCAATCCGCTTGACTAAATCTCTGTCCTCTTTACTCACACTGCCATCATGTGGCGAAAACCCATAACCGTGCCTAAGGAAATGAATCTCACACCTGAAATGTAAAATGTAACAGTGTTGTCTCTGAGCCTTTAAATCACGAGGGGGGACTCCGGAATCTCAGAACTGTTGTCCACTGTATTGGACTGTGGACTCCGTTTTGTTGAGGATTTTCCGATTTTAGGATTATTACAAATCAGGACAGCTTTACAGGACAGACATTTTCTAACATCGCACTCCCAGACTGATTCACTGAAACCGGTGAGGTCAAATCATTTCTCCCATACACACACGCAGACACACATACATTTGAACATTTTGTATATAATTGTAAATATTGGTATCAGGTGCACTTCAGTGTCTACTTTTTGTACAATACACTTCCATGATTGAACGGTAAGGAGATCCGCGGTCTGTTCATAACTGAGGAAATTCGAAACTCAAATGTTCGTAAGTCGGGGACTACCTGCGTAAAGTTTATTTGGGGGCGGGGCTACATGTTGTGATGTCACTAAACTAAACAGTCTTGGAAACAAAAAAATACGTGAATTAATCTAAAATATCAGCGTCTCATGCTGCTTACAGATTAAATTAATAAAAGTCTCAAAAT
>JAAGKR010005272.1:20000-52556 GCA_011419295.1 Clarias macrocephalus | reverse complement strand
TGTTGGTGACTTTAGGAAATGCGTATTTTAATTATGCATCTAAAAGTCACCTCTCATCTCCAGCCTGGGGATTCGAGTCTTACCTTCAGCCCTTTAATTAAACACTCAAAGTGAACCTGTCTGTGATGGATGTCAGCTTTAATTTAAGGGGGTGTGCATCAATTTTTGCCACCAACCCCACTCAGAGACAAAACAGCACAAATTGTCATTTATTTAAATAGTTATTTATAGTACGCTGCTAGACAAAGCGTTGTTTTTTTTTGTTTTTTTCTACTAAATACATTTCAGATTCTCATCAGTGTCTTATTAAAGGAATTATATAATTAATTCATAAAAAAAGAATAAATATTATATATATATATATATAATTCATAAAAAAATATATATATATTTTTTATTTTTTATTTTTTTTATGAATTATATATATATATATATATATATATATATATATATATATATATAATATTTATTCTTTTTTTTCCCCCCTTATACAAAGCAAATCATATTTTACATACAGGGCTCCCACACGATGTTCAGACAGACCGACCTCACAAGTCGTTTTCTTCCACTCACATTTGATTTTCATTAATATGAGAATAAGAGAACAGCACACTCGTTACAGATGTGCAACATCCCGTTTGTTCATCAAAGCCTGCGCCGTAGTCATAGCCATACTAACGCCTCTTCGAGAGTTCGTTCTTAGTCGTAAACGCCCTTGTAGTAGGACTTTGTACACCTGTTTATTTTAGCCGCGCCACAATACAGTCATTTTTCAGCTCCATCTCTGACTTTGGCAATAATACGACCGGTCTTATGAGGAGGAAGCTGGTAAACACGCCGAAGGCAAAGCAATCATGTGGTCGGGCCGTGGACTCGCTCGATATCATGTTGTGTCTTCTCTGACTTGGCCGCTTTTGTGTGTGTATGTTTAGATAAACCACAAGTACCCGGAGAGGAGGCTGCTGGTGGCGGAGTCTTGTGGAGCGCTGGCCCCCTATCTCCCGGTAAGAGTTATTCATCTTACTGGCAAGGCTGCATCACCCGGAGGGTGTCGCGGATCCCGTCACGGAGTCTAATTTAATACACTTAAAAATGATGTGTATAATTTTGTGTTTTAAGTGAGTTGCACCAGCATGAACATTTTTTTGAATGGAGTTGATACACTATGATGTGTAACTAATGGAATGGAATTCTGTCTCAATGAAAAAAAAAAAAAAACATTAATTAATGAGGTCATTCTCAACGAGAAATTTGTTCGAAATTGTTTATGCTTGTGTTTGGGTTGGCCCTTTGGTTGCTCTTTGTTTTTCCTGTCAGAAATGAGCAGTTGTTACAGTGAAACAGTGTTAGTGTTCCAACAGTCTCAGTGCCGTTTAATAGGAGAAAAATATTCTCGAACCTCAAGGATAAAGGTCAGGTGTCATCGATCCTCTAACTCCTCAGAACAAACGGGCAGCAGCAGCTTTTCCACCCCACCGATTTCCAGGAATATTCAGTCAAACTGGGACTTGTGATGGAATTTGCCATGAATAAAGGCATGAAACAGATTCATATTAGACAGGAGACATCAAGAATATTATGGTGATGAGACTCTTAGCCGCAGTAAAACATCTGAACAGGGCAAACGTTTTAAAGAAGGCCGTATGTCCGTATGATCGCGGCCGAAGTGACTCGGAGCCCAGTGTAGTCGATCTCGTGAACGTTCAGTGAGTGAAACTCCTAATGCTTAAAAAATGACCCGGAGGTTGTTGCCAACTTGGGCAAGAGACGCCTCTGTCTGTGTGGCACAATCATTCACCAACACCACTTGCATATTACAAGAACTCGGCTGGGAGTTATTGTCACATCCCCCCCCCTTATACAGTTCTGACCTCAGTCCATGCAATTTCCACATGTTTGAAGGAGTTCTTGGGAGGCCAGTGTTTCAAATCCATCATGGCCCCTGGCGATAAAGCACTAATGAATTTACTCCACAAAATAACATACGGAAGTAAAAACTACCTTCATTTCTCAATCATAAGTCCCAGTTTAACTTGAAGATTGATTGTAGAATTACATTTAGTGAAGATGCAAAATTTTGGCCCTGGAATGTGTGGTGCATAGAATTACGGCTCAGCTAGTTACTGATGTACGAGGTGAAGCTACAGTGGCTACAGATGAGGGAGTGAAAGAGATTAAAGGACAAAAGCACTGCCGTAGAGCGACAGTACAGGATGTTGGTTGGTCGATTCAACTAATTGAATCGTAGGGTCAGTTTTTGATTCAGAATCGGTTCACACCTTCTAGATTATTTGGTTTACCTACATATGATAATATGACCTTGTATTGACAAACTCTTTAAAAATACATCACTGGTTTTGCAAAAAATACAAACCGCTTGCATACTTCTGAAATTATCGCGTTTTCTTCTTTGGAGTTGATGGCTGGTTTGCGCAATAACGGTACCTACTGGACTGGAGTGTGGAACAGAATATTGACACACGGCATTTAAACAATACAAGTTACACATAATTTCAGTGTTTGTTAAATATTTAAGTAGTTTTTAAGCGGATCATCCGATCGGCACACAACTTTGGCACAGGTCTTTTTTTTTTCTCGGTCGGATCCGCTTCCTGACGCAACCCTCCCATATAATCTGGGCTTGGTACCGGCACTGCATGCGGTGGCTGGCTAGTATGGGGTGTGGCAACCCATCGACAGCAGGGCTTGTACCCAGATCCTCATATACCCAAACCAACAACATAGAGCCTTGGCCACCTGAACCACCACTCCCCTGAAAAACTCAGGTCTTGAATGGCGTTCAAGATGTTTCATGTTTACTATAACAGTTATAACAAGATGCAAGTAATAAGACGTTCAAGCTGAATTCATGTTAAGGTTGTTACCGGGTTATTACTTGGATCATTTCCAGTTTTATTCTTTGGAAAACAGATTCTCGATCTTTAAATGTCGCTATGTAAACGTGATCCCCAGTTGATCCAGATGTGCTACCCTTACAACCGTATAGCCTTATTCATTTCTGTAGATTACAGTAAGTCCTAAACCACATTAAGACTTTGTTTAGATACTTTACTGGAAAAGAACTTGGTGCAGTTTACGGGCAAACCAGCGTTCGTGGGTCAGATGACATTCGGGTGAGGTGGTACAGTACACTTCCATTACCTGCTGACTACATTAGACCCGTCGCTCCAGTGCAAATCTACTGAAACAAAATCTAGTCTCCTGACTATACTGTATGTGAAAAATTGGACAAGAAGATGGAGATTATTATTTAAAAAATTTTTTTTCAAAAATTCTTCCTGAACTTTATAAACTATTTACTATTTTGAACATCTTACAACTATTTTATTGATCTGCATTATCATGTCCAACGTTTCGATGAAAGCTGTATATACTTCTTGATCACCTCCATGCAAGATCACAGCAGATTTTGATTAGTTTGTGGCCGCTCACTTGGCAGAGGCTCGATGTCCATTTTTCTTAATCATAACTTTGGCCCAGGTTGTGAAATGGCCCACAAACTTGTATGATTCCAGTAACTTACTATTATTCTTTTTTTTTTTTTTTATCAACCATTTGTGTTTAATAAAACTGGTAAACCCAAAAGTCCAAGTTTGCCTTGAATAAAATTGCGAAAATGACTTAATGATAGTGTAACATATCACAGTGAAAAATAGAAAGATGTGGCCAGACTACCACTTTAAGGCTTTCGGGTTTGTGTTACAGTTAACCCTAAAGAACTTTCAGTTTAGGCAGCATTTTGTTTTTGGAAGTGAAAGAAAAGAAGAACAATTTTATATGTTTTTGACACTAATGGCAGCCTCAAAATATTTTATAATTACAAATTATTATAAAAGTACAGTATATTGTTGTATCAAAATATATTTTATATTGTTAAATTAATATATATCATTTATATTTATCAACAACAAAAACTCCACTTCTTCAATGTTCTTTATGAATAGAAATGCTTATTAAGACGTTGGTGACAAAATAATAGAAAATATAAATATAAAATCAAAATAAACATAATTTAAGTGATGTCAAAATAGCAACAAAAACTGCAAATTCTTTTATGAATTAAATGTTTTTTTAACATACTACTTTACCGTAATATTGTCAAAGACGGCACGGCCTGTTTTGGCGCGACTCTGTACGTGTGGGCGGGTTCACATTGCCACATTAGTAAGCCGAGCGTGTAATTATATTACGCATCTGTCTGTTTAGCTTCGTGATTGTGAAAGCGTTGATACAGAGCAGATTCCTGCAGTTCTAATTATAACATGTTATGTCTCTTCTTTAGCCGCACTGTAATAACCGTATGTGTGTGTGTATGTGTGTGTGTATGTGTGTGTGCGTATGTCTGTGCTTGTGTACAGAAGGAGATCCGCAGCTCTCTGGTGTTGTCCATGCTGCAGCAGATGTTGGCAGAGGACAAGGCCGATATGGTGCGAGAGGCCGTCGTCAAGAGTCTTGGGGTCATCATGGGCTACATTGACGACCCAGACAAATACACCCAGGTGTGTGTGTGTGTGTCCATGTGCATCCCTTTATGTTATATGTTACATTTTTAAGATCACTCCACATGACCGAAGCTTTATCACTTATTAAACTGTGTGTGTGTGTGTGTGTGTGTGTGTGTGTGTGTGTGTGTGTGTGTGTGTGTATATGTGTGTGTATATGTGTGTGTGTGTGTGAAACAGGGCTTTGAGCTGATGCTGTTGTCTTTGAGTGACCTGTCGGAGAGAGTGGTCAGTGCCACACATCAGGTGTTTATTCCTGCCTTCGCTGCGTGGAGTACAGAGCTCGGCAACCTGCAGTCTCAGCTCATCCCCTCCCTGCTCAACCGCATCGAGAAGCTGCTCCAGGTTACTACACACACACACTCACACACACAGTAAAGCTGAGCACTTATTCTATTTCCTAGTGAAAGCTGCTCATCTTATGTACGTTTTTGTCTCTCTCCCTGTCTCTTTCTCTCTGTTATTCTCTCTCTCTGCTTCTTTCTCTCTGTCCTCTTTCTTTCCTTCTTATTTCCTTCTCTCTCTCTCTCTCTCTCTCTCTCACTCACTCACTCACTGTCTTTGTCCATCAGTCTGTTTCTCTCTGTCTGTCTCTCTCGCTGCTTAATTCTTTTTTTCCTGTCCGTCTCTGTCTCTCTGATTCGTCTCCCTTTACTTTCACTCGTCTCCCACGATCTCTCTCCCTGTTCTCACTTTGCTTCTTTTTTTGTTTCTCTCTCTCTCTCTCTAGCTCTTGCTCTCTCTTTCTCTCTCTGACTGAAGGAGACGACGTGATATTGTTTTGTCATATTGATACTTGATGTTGCTGTTAATGAGCACCTATTATGCAGCTGGTAACTTGTCTCTCTCTCTCTCTGTCTCTCTCCCTGCAGCAGGGTGAACACAGTTTGGATGAGCACAAGTTGCACGTGTTCCTCTCGGCCCTGCAGTCACTGATCCCTCCGCTGTTCGGCATGGTGCTCCAGAACGCCCCGTTCACCAGCCGAGCCACACTGCAGAGTGACATCACTCCCATCGAGGGTGAACACCGACACATACATACACACACAAACGCACACTTAACTCTAGCTTTGCCTTCTGGTTTCAGTATGCTATTAAAGTGCCCCGTCATTCCCATACAGTGGTTATGTTGGTTATGTTACACGATGTTGTGTGTGTGTGTGTGTGTGTGTGTGTGTGTGTGTGTGACCCCGCAGTGACCCGGTTCCCTCGCCCGGCGTCTCCTCTGCAGGACGTGGCGTTCATTGTGGGCAGCAGGGAGCAGCTGAGTGCACTTCTGCAGCTGTATGAACATCAGCTCCAACACGAGGGTACCACCGGGTGGGACAGCCTGCTGTGGGTGGTCAATCAACTGTGAGTCAGCTTACACACACACACACACACACACACACACACACACACACACACACACACACACACACACACTATCTCTACCACTTAAAGTAGAGAGATGGAGTGAGAATGTGACAGAATGAGAGAAAGCAAACAAACCCTCTGTCTCTGTTCCACTCTCGCCACTTTGTGTTTTTGGCAGTTTAGCTTAACCCCGTGTGTTGTTTGGCGTGATCAGTAGCAGTCCGTCTGTGCCCAAAGAGCTTGTGTTACACCGTTTGGCAATGTTAGAGAATAATAAAATAATAAAATTGACTTTTATTGTACAAACCTACTGTATAAAACATATGACCATAAGTCTGTGATTTGTGAGGAATAAAACCCTTCAGGATATACTGTTACAGGAACACAATCAACAGCGATCCGTCATGTACTGACCGGACTAAGCAAAGTACCTCCTATCATTCCAAAGCTAAAACTCCAAGCCCTGAAGTGTTTTACTCCTTTTTATACCACCTCATGGTCAGGTGTCAGACATATTTTACATTACCAGAGGTCAACATTGTGCAATATCGAGTGACATATCCTTTTGTTCATCACAACATACACGGTATGATGAATTGAATTTTAACCAACTCTACAAACACTATACAACTGAGCACAAAAAAAGATCACATGTTTTATAGTTGTTTTCGGTTGTTTCTTGAACCAAAATAATTAAACAAAGCATTTGGTGTAGTCCGGATTCGATTCCCATTGAGGTCCGATTCCCGTCACTGTGTCTTCGCATGTTCTCCACATGCTTGGTGGTTTCCCTCCGGGTTCTCCGATCTCTGGTGTGTGTGAGTGTGTGAGTGTGTGAGTGTGTGTGAGCCCTGCGATGGATTGGCACCAGGGTGTATCCCATCCCATGCCCCAAGTCTCCTGGGATAGGCTCGAGTGAGTGAGTGAGTGAGTTAAACTAGTTAGTTAAACTAGTTAGTTGGTTAGTTAGTTGAATTAGTTAGCTAGTTAGGTGAAATGGTTAGTTAGTTGAACTAGTTAGTTAGTTAAACTAGTTAGTCAATTAACTAACTACTCATTAGTTAGTTAGTTAGTTAAACTAGATAGATAGATAGATAGATAGATATTAGAATATGGTTTTATGTGAACTATCCAAAACCCCAAGTGCACAGTTTGATGTCTGAACACACACCGTTAGGACTTCTGTATAAGCAGTTTTATTTTATATATACAGTGGAATTTCGGATTGCGAGTAACGTGGTTTACGAGTGTTCCACAAACCGAGCAAAATTTTTAAATAAATATTTAATTGGAAACCGAGCAAGTATTGGTTTACGAGCGCCGAGTATCATGTATCACGCATGCGACTCTTATTTGGACAAAGAGCGTCACTCTCTCACTCTTTTCAAATGTAAGGTGCTGGTTCATTTGTTTTTTTGTTTTTTTTTACTTTACCGCAGTGATTCCCTTAGTATGCTCACGCCAGTGTCAGAGAGATTTATTTTTTTCTGTTAAAACGGTGTTTCTGTTGTGTGTGTTTGTTGTGAAACTAAAAAAGTGATTCTGTTAATATGCGCTCATGCCAGTGTCAGAGAAATTTTTTTTTCCTGTTAAAACTGTGTTTCCTGTGTGTGTGTGTGTGTGTGTGTGTGTGTGTGTGTGTGTGTGTGTGTGTGTGTGTGTGTGTGTGTGTGTGTGTGTGTGTGTTTGTTTGGTGTGAAACTTAAAAAGCGACGTGGGGAGGGGGAGAGGTAAAAGGAGTGTTACTGTGTAAAACGAGGCGAGGGAAGGGGCAAATTCCACACGCACACACACACACACACACACACACACACACACACACACACACACACACACACACACACACACGGCGCCTGCGCGCACCAACGGAAACCCTTATCTGTCGGAATTTATTTGTTCTTTTTTTTTAAAGGTAAAGTGCAGATGAATTTGTTTTATTTTCATTTTATAGATTGTATTTATTTTTTGCGGCTGGGGAACGAATAATTTGAGTTTTCATTATTTCTTGTGGGAAATTATGAATTGGTTTACGAGTGTTTTGGAACACGAGCCCACTTCCGGAACGAATTATGCTCGTAATCCAAGGTCCCACTGTACTTCTTTTTTTGTCAACAATCTGTGTTGCTAGCACGGATCTGTACCACTTGAATTTTAAGGGTTAAAGATAGACACATTACACTGTTCTGTCCAATTGTTTATGTATTAGGTATTAGGCATTAGGTAATTAATTATAAAATAATAACAAGACGACATGAAGGTCAGCTGACTGGAACAGTTCTCACAAGAACAGTATTGTCAAGTGCATTTGTACAACCCATCAAGCATCATGACGAAACCGACTCTCATGAAGACCTTCCCAGGAAAGCAAGACCAAAACCTACCTTTGCTGCAGAGGAGACGTTCATTTGAAGTTACCAGCCTCAGAAATCACCAATTAACAAACGGCACTCACAGATAATTTGAACAGAGTCAAATGATCATTTTCTATAAGGTCTTAGAATGATTGTCTGCTCAGTAGAAAAACAACATGAATGAAATGTCAAAATATCTTGGTCGTAGTTAAATTGAAGTACGAGGGGCATTCAAGTCAAAGCAGGACTTTTGATTGTGCAGAATAACAGAATACAGTTATAATCTCCCGCCCAATCTCTGAACTATACATCAAATTCTATCCGTATCTGGCTCATGCGTCACCCTGTGTTGACACTCGGTGGTCCGCTCCGCATTGTTTGTTTAGTGGATGGTGGTCTTCGTGTGGGTCCTCTTCATAGTGTAACTCTTTCTGCGTTCTCTCCACAGTCTTCCTCAGCTCATCGAGATCGTCGGCCGCATCAACGTAGCCTCCACCACCTGCGTGCACGAATTCTCCAGATTCTTCTGGCGGCTGTGCAGGACGTTCGGGAAAACCTTCACCAACACCAAGGTGGGTGCGAGCAGTAGCGCGGTCTTGTATGAATTTGAGTTGGTGTTGCTGGTGTGAGCGCAGTCTGACTTTCAGGGCTTTATCTGTCGCTTTGTCTCTCGTCCTGAAGGTGAAGCCTCAGTTCCAGGAAATCCTGCGGTTATCCGAGGAGAACGTGGGTAAGTGAGAGTTCACTACTCAACCTCCCACCCCCCACCCCCCCCAAAAGAATAACACCCTTCCTGTCAACAGGAGAAAGAACACACACGAGCACTGTTCTACCGTCTTCAGTTTGTGTTTCTACATCCTTTTTTTAAACAAGCTTGTGGTCTACACATGCCTGGATCAGCTTTCTCTATTCGTGACTGAATTCGTCCTTTTTAATCGACAGCACTTAAACAATAATATATTACTCCACAATCTCGAGTGCCAGTGTAATGCTTGTGATTATGCTTACCAAGCTTGGGGGAAAAAAAAAGCATTTTTTGATGGAACGTTGTACATTTATCATTATTAAAGCCACCGTGTCAGGGCACATTACACTTACGCGCACACAAAACCATAAATAAATAAACTCAATGGTTATTCAGTTGAATGGTTATTAAGTGATCAGTGTATTAATGTACCAACAGTAAGGCTCATTTTTATAAACTGTGATTTTCCCATTTTATTCTTATCACACGAAAATAATATTTTCGAGACCCCCAGCACGTCTCTAAACGCCGTACAACAACACCTATAATGGTCACAACACAATAGTGAATCAGCCACTGAAAAAGTGATAAGTACCTGCTGAAAGATTTTAACTAAAATCAGCACCTGCATAATTACGCACAGTAATCATGGGAAGCCATTAGGGTCAAACTTGGTCATATGATTCATTTGCATTCAAAACAGTAATAGTAGATTAGTCACAAATGCGGTAATGCATTAATATTGATGGCCCTCATTTTATCTAGTTTATAATGCATAATTAGATTTTCTCTTAATTCAATCAGAAAATCTCTTTAAAGATACCTTATATATGTAACCGAAGTATTTATTCTATAAATTACTTTTTAAATGCTATTTACAGAATAATATAAACAAAACAAAACAAAAAAAAAAAGGAAGTCTGACATTTTTTAATGAAATGTTGTTTATGTAAAAGGTTCAGGAAACGTGGCGGCACAGTGGCTTAGTGGTTAGTACTGTCACATTGCACCTCCAGGGTCCGGGTTCGATTCTCACCTGTCTGTGTGTAGAGTTTGCATGTTCTCCCCGTGCTTGGTGGGTTTCCTCCTGGTAATCCGGTTTCCTCCCACAGTCCAAAGACGTGCATATTAGGCTAATTGGTGTTTCCATAGTGTGAGTGTAGTGTGTGTGCCCTGCAAAACGTACAGGGTGTACCCCGCCTCATGGCCCAAGTCTCCTGGAACAGGCTCCAGGCACAATGTATAAAGCGTAATAGAAGACGTGTTGGTGACTTTAGGAAATGCGTATTTTAATTATGCATCTAAAAGTCACCTCTCATCTCCAGCCTGGGGATTCGAGTCTTACCTCGTGTGTGTGTGTGTGTGTGTGTGTGTGTGTGTGTGTGTGTGTGTGTGTGTGTGTGTGTGTGTGTGTGTGTGTGTGTGTGTGTGTGTGTGTGTGTGTGTGTGTGTGTGTGTGTGTGTGTGTGTGTGTGTGTTTGTGTGTGTGTGTAAGTGTAATTTGTGTGTGTGTAAGTGTAATTTGTGTGTGTGTAAGTGTAATTTGTGTGTGTGTAAGTGTAATTTGTGTGTGTGTGTGTGTATTTGTGTGTTCTCTCCGTGCTTGCTTAGAGAAAATCTAAACAGTTTGTTCAAAGCTGAAATTTTGGATTTAATTTAAACCTCATTCAAATGGTTAAGGCTCTGGGTTACTGATCGGAAGGTCGGAGGTTCGAACCCCAGCACTGACTTGGTTTGCCACTGTTGAGCCCTTGAGCAAGACCCTTAACCCTGTCTGTTCCAGGCTCGCCAAAGGTCTTTAATTATTCTCCTGTAACCAAGTACACTCCTTTTCCAGATGCTACAGCCGGTAATGGCATTTTGACCAAGGCGACGGTGCCCATCTATGCAACAGGGGTCCTGACATGCTACAATCAGGTCAGATCTTCATACTTACTTTCTCCTCTTTCATACTGTAGTGAACGTGTAAATGTTGAAAATCTGATTAATTTATTATTTTATGTCTTTTCTAAATCCTCTTTGACGTAAATAGCAGGTTTCCAATAATAATAATAAAAATAACAGCTGTGTGTGTGTGTGTGTGTGTGTGTGTGTGTGTGTGTGTGTGTGTGTGTGTGTGTGTGTGTGTGTGTGCGCGCGCGCGCGCAGGTTTTGCTTATAAATTTTTCCTCCAAAGTAGTTTTCCTAATATTCCCAAAGTATTTATAGGTTGCTATTATATATAAAAATAACACGCATTAATAAAATGAACAGAAGAATTTCCTCTACGTGTTTCAGAGTTTACATATTTGATTTGCAAATTTCTGCATCATTCTGTTCCAGTCCCAGTGAGTTACATAATCAGTGTTTGCAAATTGCAATTGCTGTTTTTTCTTCTTTTATACATTTTTTTTACCCCCAGGAGGAAGACCGAAAGCTGTTGGTGGGCTTCCTGGAGGACGTCATGACGACTCTGTCACTTTCCCATGCTCCTCTCGACAGTCTAAAAGCTTCCTTCGTCGAGCTCGGGTATGTAAAGGATTTGCAGAACAGATGCCAGTCATAAACATGACGCTGCGTTGTTACAGCTGCATGAACGTTCTTATCTGCTTCTGTGCCGTATTATTTTCCAATAACAGCAAACCAAAAGCGAGCACATTTGCATTATACTTTTATGTAACACATGATACAGCACACATTATACAACATACTTTTACAAACGATTTAATCAAAATGTCACTTTGTGATCACGATTTAAAATGCAATATGTAATTATTAAATGTACCATTTAATATCCAAACATATTTCTCTGGGCTACCATCAAATGATGGTACAATGATCTCATTAAGTGGATGTTTGCCAATATTTATTAATGACCTCAAAATAAATAAATAAATAAAACCGCACATGAATTCCAAACTGTGTATATTGCTTGTAATAAATTGCAGCCTTTATTGCGGCAAAGGTTCTCAACATCCTTACGTTTTCTCTCTCTGTTGAAGTCAGGATGGCAGAACAATGTGACAACTGAAAAAAAAAGTATTTCCTGTATAGCCACACTGACTCCAGAATTGATTTTATATATATATATATATATATATATATATATATATAATTTTATGTATGGTATGCATTTAAGTTGGGAAAGCATTGCAGTTCCTCTATAATCCTGCAGGTGGCACTCTAAACTATTCGCACGTTGGCAGGTAGCACAGCGTCCCGTGTGGGAGAAGCGAATTATTTGCAAACATTTTTTCGAATTCTGAAAAAAATGATTTGCTGTATATCGAATCAGGATATTATAAAATCATAATCGTGATCTTTACTGAATTGCAATACAATTCGAATCAGTACCTACAGTAGGTATCGTGATAATATTGTATCGGCTGGTCCCTGGTGATTCCCGTCCATAGAAGTTGACACGTCTCTGGATGGTCGAAAGCTGCTAATTATCTTGAAATGAACATCAAAAGTGATTAGTTTGCCTCGTCTGAGTCTCTTCATCTCTTTGTTTTTTTTGTTTGTTTTGTTTTGTTTAAATTCAATTTGTGCTTTAATAGCAGAATGGAGTTGTCAAGGCAAACCAACGTATATAAATCAAACCATGCCATGTCAGTTATTAATTTTTTTTATTTTTTGCTTGGCATGAATGTTCTCAAAGACATAATTTTTTTTTTGTGATCCTGTGTTATTTTCAACCTAGCCATCTAGATTACCCTTATTATTATGTATATTATTATTATTATTATTATTATTATTATTATTATTATTATATTAGTGGATATAGAGGTGTGATAGGGTAATGAAAAGAGAAGCAAGGAAAAGCGTTCGGCTGTCTGGTTTAGGTGACGCCCACTTTGGGTTTAAATCCACATGAGATGTTTGGGGCGCTGAACAGATACAGACTTTGTCATTGTTTTTTTTTTTTTATTGTTCTGCATATCTCAAAAGTTAAAAGAAAACGAAATACGCTATTTATTGCAAGGGAACACTTTTTTGATTCTCTCTGTGTGTCTGTTTTTTTTTTTTTTTAGTGCGAACCCGGCCTACCACGAGCTGCTGCTGACCGTGCTGTGGTACGGTGTTGTTCACACGTCTGCGCTGGTCCGCTGCACGGCCGCGCGCATGTTCGAGGTCAGTCTGCTTTTCTGTGGGAATAAAACTCGCGTGCATTGCAACTAGGAGCACTTTTTCAATCATTTAGAAATGACTCATTTTAATGTTCCATGCATTAATTAATGATGTTGCATTGTTATTATTATTAATATTATTATTATTATAATTTTTATTATGATTATTATTAAGTGAATTGAATGATGATGCCTTGACCCCCCTGTAGCCCCTTCTCTTGCATTGTGCTCCCTGTACACGCCGCTTCACAGAATTCCTAGCAGTGTACCATAGCCGTAGCTTTAAGCATCCATGTGTGTGTGTGTGTGTGTGTGCGCGCGTGTGTGTGTGTGCACTGCTGCACGCTTGCTGATATCATTCTGAATGGTTTCCACAGTAGCCCTCATTCCATTCCCCTACATTTCAGTACGGGAAAAAAAAAAAACTCATTATAGTTGAAAGGTGAAGAGTAAATCAGCCGTCTGTTGTTGTAGCGTAGCGCCACAGGCCTGGCCTCGTCCATCTCTTTAATTTGAACCTTTTTTCTTTTGTTTCCCATTAGTCTGTTGTCAGCTCCTTTTATGTACTTCTTTTGTGTTCTTGTTATGCTGTGTGTGTATGTGTGTCAACGCTGCGGTTATTTTGTTACCGTTGTTTTTTCTTTTTGTCCTCTCTCTCTCTCTCTCTCTCTCTCTCGCTCTCTTTCCTGTGGTGTTCCATGACTCTCTGCTCGCTCCTTCCATGCGTCCTGTGTGACATCACCCCTGATCTGACCAATCAGCTGTTGGTGAAGGGGGTGAATGAAACCCTAGTAGCTCAGAGAGTTGTTCCGGCACTAATCACTCTCTCCAGTGATCCTGAAATGTAAGTCTCCTCCTGCCTCCGTCATTCACACACCCTCCCTCTGCCTTGGTTTTGCTCGGGAAGCCTTCAATCCGGCTAATTCGTCTGGACACCTTAAGAATCTCACGTTACGGCTGGGCGCATGAGCCGCATCGTTCCACAGACGAGAACTCTCTAATAATAGTCTGCAGTGATCATTTTTGCTATTCAAACCTTAACCATCTTACCAGCCAAAAATCATAGTGTATATACTGTTCACCTCGCAGAAGCTATGGTTATATACGAAAATGCCACTTTAAATTTAGCTATGTAACCGAAGGTATATAAAAACAATGAAAAGTTTTATATACATGATTTTTAGGAATGTAAACACATCCATTTCTTGATGATTTTTCTTGAATATTTGGAAATGTACCCGATATTACTTATTATCAGATTATTACAAAGTAGATACATTATTAAACAGATGCTGAAGTTTTACCCTAGGGCCGTTCAAGTCAAACCGGGACAAAAAAAAAATGACATTCAGAGAAAACTTCAAGCACAGTACTGTCTCTGTGTCGAGACTGTTATAGAAAACCTTTTAAGGAAAGCAGCACTTCCGTGAATAATGATCCTGGCTGAGGTGGCTTGGAGTGCACTGCAGTCCACGAACGTTGTGCGGAACGCCTGATCGTCGCCAACTCGTGGAAGAGACGCATCTGTAATGAATCCGGCTGTTATTGCCACATCCATGGTACAGTCTGGCAGTACGAGCCATTTCCACATGTTTGGGCCACTAAAGGAGGAGTTCCTGGAAGGTCAGGGTTTCAGATGGAAAACAGGCCCTCCGATCATGACTCTGGAAATCTGTCTGAAACGCTGGAATACATGCTTTAATGTAGCAGGAGATTATACAGAGAAATAAAAGTCCCGGTTTGACTCGAACACCGCTCGTACATATGTTCATATTTTATGTGCAGGTCATTTGGCTTTGTTTTTTCTAGAAAACAATATGTATCTGCTAATAGGACTAGACTGTTTCGCTTAGAACAAAAGAACAAACAATAAATATTTTCGAATATTTTCTTTCATGTTTAGTGACAAAATACAACAACCTTCCTTTGATCTTTCTAACGTCTTGTCTGTGGTAATCCTACATACTGTATGCTTCCAGTATGATTAGACTGGATTGGATGTCAGATCAGGACTTTATAATGATCTGAAAGATTACAAAAAGAATATGTATATTTGTCTAAATTTCTAAAAAAATCGCTCTATCTGGGCTTCCCTGTTACAACCCAGGCTTGAAGGAACCAACATTTTTTTGTGTGTGTGTGTACTAACTCGTTCACCTAGCTTGATCATCACTAACCACCACTGGCTTGAAGCAGCAGCATGCTCTACTCATCTACCCGTCTGTCCGTGTGGCTCCTGGCATGTTCACCCTCCTGTACTCGGGTCCAAAACCATAGATCCCTTCCTCCTCCTTCCTGCCACCCCCCCCCCCCCCCCTCTCTATCTATCTCTGTCTCCAAGTCCTTGCCCTGATAGGTCCTGGGCCGTGTGTGTGTGTGTGTGTGTGTGTGTGTGTGTGCCCCCGTCTCTCTTTTGCATCTGCCCGGTTTGCAGCTGATCCTCCGAGGCATGAACGAAGCCTTAATTGACAAGCGGGTAGCCCCGGCCCTTATAACCTTGTGCAGTGGTCCCGAATTGTGAGTTAAACCCAGCCATGAGATATTTTAACACCAATATCCTGTCTCTTCATTCTCTTGGTTGGATATCTTTCATTTTATTCATCATGATTGTGTGTGTGTTTTTGTTTTCTCTCTCTCTCTCTCTCTTCTCATGATAGCGTTGTAGTTTCCATATTGTCATTGGCATGATCGTCTGACATTATCCATCCTTGCTTACCACATATTCCATACATGTGATCAGTGGTTGTGTGTGTTGGGTTGATGGTTTATTGAATCTTTATTGGGTAAAGGGGTTGTTGCTTGTTTTGAGGCCGTGCTGATTTTTTTTTTTTTCCCCTTTTATGCTTGCAGCTCTGTAAGGATTTCCACTATTCCGGCATTCGGAACCATTATGGAGACTGTAACACAGAGAGAGGTAATCATTTCCTACTCCAACAATCCCATAGCGTTGCAAAATGTTTGTACCTTTTTCATTTCGTTCCCCTTTGTTTAATTCCTTGTCTTTTTCAGTTGCTGGAAAGAGTGAAGATGCAGCTGGCTTCTTTTCTGGAAGACCCACTTTATCAAGACCAGCATTCTTTACACATGGAGATTATTAAGACGTTCGGCAGAGTGGGCCCCAACGCCGAACCCAGGTTTAGAGACGAGTGTAAGTGCGGTGCGATGACCTCTTCGAGACGTTGGTGCTGAATCTGCAGATCTGCTTAGCGGTAAAAATGCACAATCTGTCTCTGTCTCCACAGTCGTTCTTCCGCATTTGCACAAGCTGGCTCTGGGTAACAACATGCAGACGGTGGAGAACAAGCGCATGGACATTGCAGGCCAGCTGTTCGAAGCCTACAGCGCTCTGTCCTGCTGCTGTATCCTTTTCCTGTCATTACAAGGAACTGCGAACAATCTCACACTTCTTTAACCTTTCACTTCTGTATTTCTGTTCGGGGGTTGCATGTGTCACTTTTGTACTTATCCTGTAAGACGGCGCAGTTTTTATACCCATTGGTTTCGCTGTAGGTAGGTGATAAATCCCACTAACTCATTCACTCATCATCTGTACCGCTTAATCCTGTAGTCAGGGTCACGGGGGGCCTGGAGCCTATCCCAGGAGACTTGGGGACACCCTGAACAGTGTGCCAAGCTATCGCAGGCCACACACACTACGGCCAATTTGGGAACGACAATTAACCTAACCTACATGTCTTTGGACTGTGGGAGGAAACCGGAGTACCCGGAGGAAACCCACCAAGCACGGGGAGAACATGCAAACATGCAAACATGCACACAGAGAGGGGACTCGAACCTGGCCGGGAATCGAACCCGGACCCTGCAGGTCCAAGGCAACGGCGCTAAGCACTACACCACCGTTGCCCAGGTGCTTTCAGTCATCACAAGTGTTATTGCTTGCTTATTCTTACCCCTAGTGCTGCAGTACCTAATAAACATGTGTTCATGTCATGTCATATTCATGTTCGATACTGTAGTAGTTTGGGATTTGAACCTTAATATGAAAGAGCCGTTTTTCGAGCCCCAAAAGCAAGATTCTTAATCCTTAGATGAATGGTTTTGAATCCCTTGACTGTAAGTAGAACCACAATTGCAATAGTCGGAAACTACAGCGGAACAGAAGTGAAAGTTTCCACTTTCAAAGAGGGGGATAGTTTAGATTTTTTCAAGTCTGTCTTAAATCTAAATTGAGGTGAATATAAGGGCATTCCTATAGGTCTTGGTCCAAAGTGGAACGCCAGAGCAATGTAAGTGATTAGGGCCAAATTGCACAACATTCATTCGATGCAAAAATGCTGAGACCGAACTTCAAGTTATATAGATATGAAACGTCTGCAGGCTCACTCAGCTGCGTCTAGGCGATAACTTTCAAAGTTGCTTTTAGTAACAGTACAAATTGAGCTCGTGCCAATCAGCTCTCTCTAGGTCCCCGGCTGCAGGAAGCTACAGCATCAGAACTGGCGATCCACGGATGACAGGGTGAGCACTTTAGAGAGTTTAGAGACCGTAAAGATAGCAACTCGATTTAACTCTCCAACAAAAGCTCCATTATGCGTCTCAGTTGAACTATGGAATACAATTTCGCACGGAACAAGGGCTGTGCAATTTGTCCCTGATTGCACTCATGCTCTAGGTGACGAACCTTATGGTCAGTGTGCAGAGCAGGAAAATGTATAAAGACCAAGACTTATGCTAACACGCTTATATGCAGCTCAGTTTTGATTTGAGACAGATGAGACAGATTTCCAGATTTTTGAGACACTCACATGTGGCACCCGCGGAACAGTTTTCTCCGTGCAACTCGGCTCTTCTGTAAAACTTTGGCAAATCGTGTTCCGGCGTTCTTCATCTCTGTTCTTGAGTCTTGTTCAGCTATTTTAAATAGACTGGAGGTTCTGTGGCTGACGCGGCATCTCGGCCTGTTTCTGTCTCTTTTTTTTTTTTTTCTTTCTCTCTGTCGGCCCTTTCACCTCTTCCAAGCACCGCGTCGTTTTCAAAATGTTTACGTGTCACGTTGGCAGGGAAAGAAAGCAAATAAACCTCAGCCATTTCTGGATGGCAAATTGCAGGGTGGATGGTGAAACGCTGCGCTGCCCGCTCTCTGATGTTGCGGTGGCCAGTGAGAGCCTGGGGATCGGCCCACTGCTCTGGTTTCCCAGCACACATGCCTATGTGTAGGTGTTTTTTTTTTTTTTTCTTTTTTTTTCTTCCCACCAATCTTCTTTCTTGTCTATTTATTTTTCTACACCTGTCATTTTCTCACTCGTAGCATTTACGTCCTTATCCGTTAGTCCTGTATTCTTATCTGTTCTAATCCATCCATGTGTTCGTCTCCTGTACTCCTTCCCTCTCGATTTTCCTTCCCTCGTCTCCAGTTGTGTCACACGGGTGACTCTTAACCACAGTAGTGTGTGGGAGATCTGTAAGTCTTGTTTTGTGGTATTTCAAGAAACAACCATCTTGTACTCACCAGCTGGTTTATAAGACCCTCCTCCAACATAGAACAAAGGGATCTGCTTTTATAAAGACCACCTTGTCTTTTGGATTTTTTTGTGTTAAAGTATTCCTAAAAACGATTGAATGATAAAATAAATGAGCTGGGTATCTGGTAAGGCAGGGGTCATCAAGTGGTGGGCCGTGGTCTGGATGCAAGCCCGGCAAAATATTTCACAAGACACAAGAATCCTGGAAAAAAATCATATTGATCATTTATCAAGGCAGATCCTTTGTTTTTGTGCAATTATGTCAGAAAGGAAAGCTTTTTTTTCATACATTTTTTAACTTTAATTTGTCTTTTCTGACAAGTAGCCACTGTGGATACTTAATTATTTTATTTATAAAGCTATGACCACAAATTATTTTATAGAGGCCACAGAGTTATGCATCAACTATATGTTTAAGAATAATAAAGATTATGGATTTTCCCTCCAGAAGTATTCAAACCCCTTGAACTTCTCCACAATTTGTCATGTTACAACCTTAAACGTAAATGGATTTGATTGGGATTTTCTGTAATGGACTGACACAAAGTGGCCCGTTATTATGAAATGGAAGGAAAATGATGATGAATTTACAAATAAAAATCTGAACCGTGTGGCATGCATTTGTATTTAGTCCCCTAACTAAACTCCAGTGGAAATAAATTGCCTTCAGAAGTCTTGTAATTAGTGAACAGAGTGCACCGGTGAGGTTTGTTAGAGAACATTACTGAACAAACAGCACCATGAACACACCAGACAGATCAGGGATTAAGTTGGGGAGGAGTTTAAAGCAGGGTTAGGGAGCTCCACAGGGTCAGTGTACATGGCCGAGCTGCTATAGCCAAACCTTTGGTCACTCGTGCCAATGCCAAACGTCGGTTTCAATGGTGCCGACAGCGAAAATATTGGGCTGTGGACAATGTGAAACGTGTACTGATGAGTCCACCGTCACTGTTTTTCCCACATCCAGGAGAGTTACAGTGTGGAGAACCCCCAAAGAAGCGACTGTACCACCCAGACTGTTACATGCCCATGTAGGACCATGTGCACCCAATGGTTCAAACATTGAATCCTGAAGGCGGTGCCGTGTATCAGGATGATAATACACCAGTACACACAGCAAGACTGATGACAGAATGGTTTGATGAACATGAAAGTGATGTTGAACATCTCCCATGGCCTGCACAGTCACCAGATCTAAATATTATTGAGACACTTTGAGGTGTTTTGGAGGTGCGAGTCAGGAAACGTTTTTCCTCCACCAGCATCACGTAGTGACCTGGCCACTATTCTGCAAGAAGAACGGCTCAAAATCCCTCTGGCCACTGTGCAGGACTTGTATCTGTCATTCCCAAGACAAACTGATGCTGTTTTGGCCGCAAAAGGAGGCTCTAGACCAGTGGTCTAAAACCAGGCGTTTCAGTTTCATTGTCCAACCGCTGTACCTAAGACATGGCCGGCCACCTAAACTCACAGGCCGGGCAAAGGAGAGCATTGATCAGAGAAGCAATTGCAAATGGGATTTGTTGTGGCTTTTTCTCAACAAATTTTGAAAACCATTCATCTTTTTCCTTCCACTTCCACATCTTCTGTTTACTAATTAGATCACGTCTGAAGGCAGTTGGTTCCACTGGATTTTAGTTAGGGGTATCAGAATACAAATGCACGCTTTCAGTTTTCAGATTTTTATTTGTAAAAAAAAAAGTTCACAGGGGCATGAATACTTTTTCAAGGCGCTGTACGTACTACCATGAATCACTAATGCAAAAGGAGTAGGAATAGTAATATGTGAAAACCACTAGACTACTTGCAGTGCAACATACAGTAAGAGTCTAAATACTAATATCACTATATCCAGTTACATCAAGTGATATGACTTGACTTATGACTTTTTTTTTTTTTTTTTTAAACCATGCAATAATTATAATTCTGCAATATTTTCAGGCTTTTCCTTAAATCTCATAATTTCAGTTATTTCTGAAGAGATCATGGTAAATCATTTTCTTCCTGGTTTGAGGTGCCTGAGAACCGACATGGAGCATCTTTCTCCAGAACATGAGGTAGGACGGGGACTAGATACACCCACCCACCACCAAACTACTGCATTTTGAGCTTCTTTCTAAACTACGAAGGGCGTTCAAGTCAAACCGGGACTTTTGAATGAGCAGGAAAACAGAACACTGTTATGAGAGTAAAAAAAAAAATTACTTTTGCCAGAAATTCCCCTAATGACCAAAACGTATGGAAAAAGGCTTCTTTCACAAAAAATGTCATCACAGTTCCTGGTTTAAATTGACCGCCTCTCATATAAAGTCCTCATTAGTTTTTTTTTATTTATATATTTTTTATGATGTATGCATTTCCAACCTGTAAGGTAAATGTGTCTAACGATTACTGGAAGGCAAGCTTACCCGGAATTTACCTTAAACCATGTGCAATGCCACACAGATAGGCTTCTTAGACCGCACCTCAAGCTGGAAAGTTTGTGCAAAGAAAAGCTGTTAGAAAGCATTTGCTCTGTCGTCAGGGGATTGGATTCAAGTTCGCATTCTAATAATGCATTTGGAGCCAAGAGGGAAAAGTTGGCCGGGTTTGTAGACTGGAAACCTATTGACACTACCCAGTCATGAGCATCTGTGAGCACGAGTTTGAGGAAGAGTGTGGATTGAGCTTTGCTTCATGTATATCTTGCATTGCTTTATGAGCAACAGTGTTAAAAGATTTAACTGGTCTGCTTTTAATATCTCGGAGATACCTGGTATTTGTGGGCGGGAGCTGATGGGTGATGTAATTTGGGTGAAAAAGTGCACATGAATGTTGAGATTGAATTCATTTATGTGGATAAATGTATGTGAATAAATTGCATTGAAATATCATGGGCTTTAAACAAGTCTTGGATTAACTCTCAGGTCCTCTTACACGTCTCCAGTCAATGAGACATTTGTAATCGTCAATGTAACGGTCATGAGACATTTCAGTTCCCTTCAGATTATTGTATTTTCCCATCTTCACAGACGGTAATTTACATGCATCCGTGTTTTTTTTTTTGTTTGTTTTTTCTACATTTGCCTACTAATGTCCAGCTGATGTGTCGCTCAAGCCCAGGCCACATGGTGTCAGACTTCCCAGCAGTGCTCTAATTTTACTCTGCCGCTCTGTTCTCGTCTCTCCGCCAGGTTATTCTCAGCTCCATGATTAAGGAGTGCGAGCTGAAGGTGGAAAACCGCGCCATGGGAGAGGCACAAGGGTGAGCGCTTGTCGTCTAGTCTTCCTCTCTATATGTCCATTCCTGTTTTCTTATCATCTTAAAAGCCCTAATCTGTCTGGGTTTTTTTGTTGTTGTTGTTGTTTTTTTTGAGGTCATAGTAAATATCATTTCACAGCACTAAATTATAGTAGTTCCAAGGCATCCAAAAAAAATGAAAGAAAAAGAAACGATTCAGCTTTAATATTGGAGTGAGTAAGACATAATTCTGAAAAGGATATCAATGCGCATAAGTCACAGTTGCAAATAAGTCAGTTTTATTGTTTTCCGTAAGAAACAGGCTTCTGGAGCCCAGCGTTTGTGACTCCAAACGTCTCTGAGGTTACCAATCAGCCGTGAATGCCTTTGGCACTGATACTTATGATTATGGCAAACCAACTATGTCCATATTCAAGCCTTTGGCTTCAGTCTTGTCACACTTTCTGCAAACTTGCCTTTGTGTTCGTGCTTTTTATCAGTGCATCTCTGTTGTAACGGAAAACATGCTGCTTGTACAGTTGAAAACATGTTCTGGGAAACATTAGCTCTATATTAATATCCCGACAGTTGTTGTGTTAAAGGTGAAAAATCTAATTTGCATGATTTTCTTTTTTTCCAATTGCACTCAGTTAGACATGACATGCTGTAGTTCCTACGCTGATAAAGTAGTCTACACCCAAGTTGTTTTTTTTCCACACACAATAAAACTTCACCTTTAACCTTTAAGCCATCTTACATTAGAGTTTTCAGTGGTGAAGCTAAATTTATAAATTCTGATTATCCCTGTTGTAGACTTATTTCAAACAAAATTAGGATGTAGCACTAGGCTGTGATTTACACTATATGGACAAAAGTATTTGGCCAAACCGGCAATGGTATTGTATCTAAATATATATATTTCAATAAGAGGTTGGCCCCCATTTTTGCAGCTATAACAGCTTCCACTCTTCTTGGAAGGCTGTCCACAAGTTTCTGGAGTGTTTCAGTTGGAATTCGTGCCCATTCATTCTGAAGAGCGTTTATGAGCTCAGGCGCTGATGTTGGACCAGAAGGTCTGGCTCACAATCTTTGTTCCAGTTCATCCCAAAGGTGCTAGATGGGGTTGAGATCAGGGATCTGTGTTCGGGCCAGTCAAGTTCTTCCACACTGAAATCATTAAACCAGGACTTTTTTTTTTTTAATAGTCCATGCTTTGTGCACTGGGGCACAGTCATGTTGGAATAGAAAGGAACCTTCCTCAAACCGTTGCAACAAAATTGGAAGCATAGCATTATCATAGCATACAGTAGCATTATCCAAGATGTCTTGATCTTGGCATTAAGATGGAGAGAAGGGACCTGATTAAAACACCTGAATTCACAGATTTGGCCAAATACTTTTATTTTTAAAGCTTTTATGTGAGATTCTTTAACTAAACCCATACTACTTGTTAGCTACAACAACCTCATGACTTCAGCGAATCACCAATCAGGTTTATTGTTGAGTTCTTCAATCTGCTTAAACAGGATTGGTTATATAAAATTTATATTAGGCGTTTCAATAGCAACACGGAGTTTCTAAGAACTTTTTACTGTACATTATCAGACGCTAAAAATAAACCCGATTTTCGAAAACTACAGTGGAGACGGTTACAGTAGTTCCCTGATTTTTCTCCCTAATTTAGTTGCAGCCAATTCCCACCCGTCTCTCTCTCTCTCTCTCTCTCTTTCTGTGTTAGGGCACTCTCCCATCAATGTGACAGATTCGTAAGAGGGAAGTGGAAGACTATCACGTGCTTCTTCCGAGACACGTGACGCCAAAGCGATATCCTCCCCTTCCACTTTCACAGATGCGCATGATTGGCTAGTCTCGCCATGATTGATGTGAGAGTGCGGGTATGCTTTTCCTCCCCCTACACCCCTCCATCCCTCCCCCCCCCCCCAAAAAAGAGAGAGCATGACAAATCTGCTCTCTAGATTCTCGGACTAGGAGAGATGTTACCAGTCAGGAGGTTTTCCACCACATGAAACTTTCTAGTGTTACTTGCTGCATTTTCTTATCATATACATTTCCATTGATAAAAAAAGAACAACATATTTCTAGCCATAATGTAAGTAATAATGTAATAATGGGACCTCGAGGAAGTTCCACATCATTAAATGTAGCTATAAATGCATAAAAGATTTTTTTAAATGTATACATTAGAGCAGTACGATTTAACTGTTTTGGCAATTTTTATTGATCTTTTGTTGATCAATTAGATAAATTCAATTTGAGGGCAGAATTGACGATTCCATTCAGAATTGACTCACCCATGTAAACCTACTGTATATTGGTACATTTTCAAATGTTAAATGCTCTAAAATTTACGAATTCCTTAGAAATAGAACAGTTACTTGTTTTGTTTTGTTTTGTTTTGTTTTGTTTTGTGTTTTTATTAGAAAATAGAAATCACTTTCATCTTCGGCTACAACAAAAGTATCGCTTCCTTTTCTCATATCGAATTTATAGGTGGTTTGTGCAAAACTGCCGCCTGCTGGACCGGTGACGCAGAAGGACAAATGACTATCGCTTCGTATGAAACGTGACATAAAAAAAAAAAAAAAAAAAAATGAACATCAAATTATATTACATACTGCATATTAGATGAGTACTTTAAAATCTACATTAAATATAACAGCTTGAGACAAATCAGACAATAAACGTTAGTGATGATCGCAATTCTCAGGAATGCAGGAATGGATTTGAATGGGTCTACCCACAGTATGATTCACATTTCTAATATCCATGATTAGTATTTTCTGGGGGACTTGTACTGCACAATTTAGTTCGTCGATTTTTTTTTTTTTTTTGTAAAAAAAATTTTTTTTAGTGCTTTTTCCTTATCATCTGTCACCTGCATCTTGAAAGCATGCATGCTAAACTCTTGACTCTTGACCATGATACATGTTTGCATAATAGTAGAATTTAATTGACCTTTGTGATCTACTGTTCATGCACTCTGCCTTGTGTTTATTTGTCAGGCTGCATTTCTCTTGCTGTTTGTTTTTTATACTGTATACAGGACATATTCTATCGCCTGGGTCGTTAGGCATTATGTGGTGCTTTTGTTGCTACACTTTTTTTTTCTTTCTTTCTTTTTTTTTCTTTGCTCCAGTATACTCCACAATACTGTTTGGTTTTCACATGGCTGCATATTCAGCACAAGAGAAACTTCCCGTAAAGTTAATGTAGTAAAACAGAAATTAGAGTCAGCATTTTTTTTTTTTTTTTTGCAAAAAATCATAGTGCTAAGCATTAAATTTCAGAAAATCTGCATGTTTATGTGCATTTTTTTTTCACATTTATTAATTTGTTTACATTTTTTAGGTCCATGTCCATCGCAGCGAGTCTGGTGGGAGAAGACGCAAAGACCAAGTTCCTGAGTAAGATGGGTCAGCTGACCACGTCAGGTGCCATGCTGGCCAACGTTTTCCAGAGAAAGAAGTGAATGAGTGCTGCTGTGGGGAAGTTTCCCATGAGCCTCTGCTGTCTGGGACCTCCTACTTGAAGAAGTCTGCCTTCATTTCGTCTGTTTTTTTTTTTTTTTTTTTAAGGCTGTTTTATATCATATTTATGTCTTAAACCTCCAAAGAAAATTGCACTGTTGTTTTTCTGTTTTTGAAATTTTATTTTTGCGTCACTACGAGGTTCTTGTTTCTTCCCTCTATTGTTTTTTTTTTTTTTTGGCTGTTGCTTTCTTTGTTAAATCTATTACGAAAAAAAAAAAACACACACACACACACACACACACACAGATTCCCTCCCTGTCTTGCGCTCCTTCACGTGTTGCAGTGTCTCTGAAAGGTGTTTTCTATAAGTGTGTGTAATGAATTTCTTTCTCTTTTTGGATATGCTCAAACCGTAAATAACTGTATAATACACTGAGAAGCAACAAACCTGTATCCTGTATATTGGAAATTGGTGTCATAATAAAATAAAAAATAAAAAAAGTGAAGGAAAAAGTCTTGTGTAGTGTTGTGTATAAATGCTGGTGTGGTGTGAGATATGATATCAGCGGGCAGGTGTTCTAATAATGAACAGTAATAAACCCTCTCTGTTGGTTCAAACACGGACGGGTTCAAAGTTCACGAGCAGATCCGGAGTGCTCTCGGACGGCGCTCTGCCTCGCAAAGGCATTTCTTCTGTTCCTCAAGGATAGGATTTGCATATTGTAGTTAATCGTTAACATTTACCCCTGATTAGTAAATTCACTGACCTCTTTATTTCTCCCACCCAGGAATATTTGCATATAAATAAACATTGCCCTCTCCCATTTTCACGGATTTCTGGGTGTGGCTCGACGACTTAAACACTCACCGATCAATCACGGCCTCCTTGATGTACAGGTCTTTTTTTTTTTTTTTTTTTTTTTTTTTTTTAAATAAGCAGTAGTAAGTGTGTGGAGATGGAATAAGCTAAGGGATGCCTTAGTCATGAGTGCACTGTGAGTCAGCAGTCAGAAGTCAGCCATTTCCAAAGCCAGCGAGTGTGAGAGAGGTGGAGATGGTGCACGAACCAGAGGAACATTTCTGATTACTTAATATAGAACAAGATTTTAGACACCAGAATAGATTGATATTCTTGTCAGCAGGTGGCAAATCATGGCAACAAGAGCAGTGAACAATACAATCACTATAATAAGTAGTGGAAATGGGACAAATATATATATATATATATATATATATATATATATATATATATATATATATATATATATATATATATATACAGAGGAAAGGGGGGAAAAATACAAAAACTAGATTTTTATGGTAAATCATACCATGCAATAAAGTACAAGTGCTTTAAAAAGCTTTAATTATAATAATGCTCATCATAATTTAAACGTTTCCTTCATACATGTTTGCAGGTCAAAGCTGAACAACACACAAGGAACAAATCTTTTATGCATGAGAGACAATCGGGTACTGTTCATTTTTTTTCTGATAATATGTAATACATTCATTGGAATTTCCCTTTTTTTTATTGTATACACTTTAATCTCCTGTTGTGAAGCAGCTATCTAATAAATCTTTTGACTCCCGTCAAAACAAGAAAGCAAACCAAGAATCTTCCCGAAGTGAAAAACTTGAAAAGTATATCTGTTCTTCATGCAACAACAGCAATAACAACAACACAAAAAAGCTCTAAACTGTACAACTTGTACAACTGTCTCCTTTATACATGGGCAACCAGGGAATGTGATTTGCATGCGGTGTTGTGCAATTCTTTTTAAGGTAAGAGAGCACCGACAAGGGGGAGAAAAAAAAAAAGAAGAAAAAAAAAAAAGCCAAGTCTCTCAGCACTTTGGATGACAGTTATTCAAATCAGGTAATAATGGTTTCGCAGGAGGAGCTGAAGCGTGTGTGAAGGACAGAGCCCCGGGCTGAAAGACCTGGGAAGAGCAGATCATTAAACTCTGGACTGGAAGGGCCCCTATCCACGGTGAAAGACAGGTGCAGAGCAAAGGCAGGTGGCAGGTTTATGAGATAAGGGTTGAGTTCGAGTTTTATCTCTGTCATCTACCGTTTGTGAAGGGTTATGATATTAAAGACAAAAAAGCCTTTGTGAGAGCTGGAATAAGGTGTTTCGACATGTGGGCTGGGACTGCTTAAATGAGCTTATTTTAATTGTTTCTAATAGGGGCGACTGTAGCAACTTGTTTGCAACTAGTCCAGATTATGGAAGTTTTAAAACAGAGGCTCGAAAGGACATACGGGAAAAGAAACGTATTGGTTTTGTCGTTGTTGTTTTTAACAACTTTATCCACCAGATTTGGTTTTGGTTTGATGTTTGTCCAGAGTTCCAGAAATGTTGGCGCTGTATTGCAATAAAGTGGTTTGAAACAACACTTAAAAAAAAAAAAAAAAAAAAAATTATCTTCGATATGTTTTGGACAGGAACGTGACGGATTCGGAACCTGCCCTGAGAACAGAAGGATTCCCCCGGATGCGACGCCAGTCTATTGCAGGGTACATACACACACACACACACACACACACACACACACACATTCACTCCTATGGGCAATATACACCAATCAGGCATATCTGTACAATGCAAAGCATTACAGTATGTAGGTTCCCCTAATGCTGCCTGCGCAGCTCTTACCCCTCTGGGCATGATTCCACAACCGCAGTAGCGGTGTGCTGTGGTGTCTGGCACCGGGATGTTAGCGACGGATCCTTTGGGCGCTCTGGGTTGCGGCCTCCATGGATTGGTCTTGTTTGTCCGGCGCATTCCGTGGATTCTCGATCAGATTGGGATCTGCACAATTCGGAGGCCGGATCAACAAACTTGCACTTGAACTCTTTGCACTGGGTGTTCTGATGCCTTTCTGTCTATGGCTACTGTAGATTTGACTTTTTTGGGTCATTTGTGCTGCAATGGCACAATTTCTGTGGGATCGGACCTGACATGGTGGTCTTTAGTCCCCACAGGCATTGATGAGCTTTGGGTCCCCATGATCCTGTGTGTAGTTGGTGATCAATGTTATTCACTTCAACTGCGTGTGGTCATAGTGTTTTCATACAGGCAAGTTTTTAGGAGGTAAATCATGAACAGTCATGAACAACAGCAAAATCGAACCTGGGACCCTGGAACTGTCAGGCATCAGTGATTGCACCATCACCTTAACGAACTGTAAGGATATACGGTAGATCCTGAACTCGGGTTACTTTTGGTATGTACTTTTGCATTTCAGTTTTGCTCCAGGTTTACTGGTCTCCAGCCATCCACCGAAGCATAAAGGTAGGTATGCGAAATTGTTCCCAGGTTTTAATAAGTGTGTCATATGTACACAAGTGCCAGATGTACACAGTCCATGGTGTCATATACAGTAATAGATTGATTTTCCATTCATAGTGAATACCCTACTCATGCTGTGTTTCTGGGATGAACTTCGAAGCCAGGAACCAATCAATGCCAGAAAAAAAAAAATCCGGTATGGATTCCAAATGCCCATTTTACCATTTTAATAATGATAGACATAGAATAGAAGGTACAGTATGTAATTGGTTAATAATTCTATTTACAATAAAAAGTGTTTTTTTTTTTTTTTTTTTTTACACTATGTACGCATTGCACAATATCACTTACATTATATGCAATCCTTCAGGATGTGGAAGACACAAGGACATACCACTTATTTAGTCTACCTGTCAAAATCTCACTTTACCACAAACATAACAACCGTGCAGTTCCTGAGATCTATTTTCTCTTCACGTGTGTTTCTCACCCTCCTGCTCTTAAAAATATTTTGCATAAAAGCATTAATATATTAGTTACCTGTATGTAAAATATGGACAATTACCATAACTGTGGGATATAAGTAACATAAATCTCACTGACCCTTTAACAAAAAACAAAAAAAAAAAATTAGTATTATTTTTTTACATATTACATTTGCATTTGCAAGAGTTTTATTTCCGGAATTTTCCACTAATTGTGCATGTCTGCATTAAATTACATAAGCTGACATTACTTACAGTAGGTTTGGATTAAATGCATTCATGCAAATGTAAGCGATGAGTGAAAGTGGGTTGTAATTTCCACTACTATAACACCATAAAAAGTCTTGGATTCCCTGGATCCCTATTTTAATAGCTATGACTAACTGACTGGCCATTTGTTCTGAAAGCCCAAAACTTTGTCAAAGATTTGGCAAAAGTGTGTTATAAGAAGTATGTAAGATAATGTGAATGTGCAAAAATCGTAACAATGTGCACTGCCGCCTCGGGTCTCCAGGGTGTGAGGTTTAAATCTCGCCGCCGGTCTACAGTATCTGCATGGAGTTTGCATGTTCTCTCCAGGCTTTGTGGGTTTCCTCTGGGTGCCTGGTTTTCACCGGCATGAGGTAATTACTGTGAGCTAATTGGCATTTTCCCATAATGCATGAGTCGGTGTGTGAGTGTGTGTAGGCTTGTGCCCTGTAATAGGTTGGCACCTCATACACACTCACACACCGAGTCTATAGTTTGTTCATAGAGTTTGCATGTTCTCCCCAGGCTTTGTGGGTTTCCTCTGAGTGCCCGGTTTCCACCGGCATTAGGTAATTAGTGTGAGCTAATTGGCGTTTGCTCATAATATATGATTTGGTGTGTGAGTGTGTATGGGTTTGTGCCCTGCAATGGGTTGGCCCCACATACAGGGTGTACCCCGCCTTGCACCCTGATTTTTCTGGATAAGCTTTAGGACCGCAGTGACCATACACTGGATCAAGATAATGGATGAATGGATTATTAAAACACTACTTTCATACAACATTTTATATGTTTTATTATATTTTACTGCAATATAATTTCTTTCGGTTTGGAGATATTTTAATCACCACTTTTATCATCCATAATATTAAAATGAAAAACGTTACATGCAGGTTCACCTTGTGCCACTTGGCATGACTCCGGAAGACCTCTGGTGGTGCGCTGTATGTTGCTAATCAGTTTAGGATCTAGGGAGTTTGGAAACCTGGTTGGCAGTCTTGGGCTCTTTGCCTGCCGCGCCCTGTGTGGACGAGGCGTCGAGCTGGCCTTCGATCATCTCAGGCATAAATGAGCCTTGTGTGCCCATGGTATATCATTTATAATGAATGTTAACGTGTTAATGGTATGTGGTGTGGCTTTGTGGTTAGCACTGTGGCCTTGAACCTCCAGGGTCCAGGTTCGATTCCCGCCTTGAGATCTGTGTGCATGTTCTCTCTGTGCTTGGCGGGTTTCCTCCGGGTACTCCGGTTTCTTTCCAAAGGCATGCAGATTAGGCTAATTGGCGTGAAAGTGTGTGTTAGGGTGTGTATACAGTATGTGTGCGTACTATGTAATGGATTGGCACATCATCCAGGGTGTATGCCGCCGTTTGCCCTAGGTTTCCCAGATAAAGAATAAAGCAGTATAGACTATGAGTGAGTGAGTGAGTCATGTGTGGCTGATAAATGTGCGCATGAAATGAATAAAAAAGAAACCTAACGCTAGTATAGTAAATATGGTGCATTTTTCTTTCTTTCCTATTTTTAAGGTGGCTTTTTGAAAAAAAAAGAAACATAAAGAGGCAGGACACCTAAAGGCGGACCGATATTTATTTATTTGCATACATTTACATCGGACCAATAGCAAAGGATTTCAGAATGGAGTCCTCCCATGCAATGCTTCAGTCCCGCCCATTTTCCACTAGTCCCCTCCCCTTTTGGCTCGCAGTGTTGTGTACTGTAGTTATAGCAGTTAGAGCTGAAGAGTTTGTACAGAGAACTTCTGAGTGTGAAGAGTGCTGTATGTAAAAGGAGCTGAACATGCTTTAAGAGTATCCTGACACACACACACACACACACACACAGCCCGAGGGGAAAAAATCCTACTTTTATAGTCACTCTTTATAAACTATAAATCATGAGAGCATACTTCTCCACCGGTTGGATATTTCGAGGCTGGATATACTGCCTGATCTTTGTCTTATGCATCCAGGTAAGATTCTTGTTTTGACTACAAATTATGGATGTCAGGATCATGTCTCATGCACGCTTGGATACCTATATGATACTGTATGTTTGATGATTTGGTTTGTCCTGTCAAAGCTCATACAATGCAGTTGATGTTTATTGGAGTTAAAGTGTTAACTCTGGAGCTGGGTGAAATCTGAAATCTGTTTGCACACTGTTTTACTGGAAGCAGTGGATGTTGGTTTCCATCCAGATCCCACACCGCAGGCTGTAAATGAGTCCAGGCATCCTCGGAGCATACTTTCTGCCTCTATTTTCTTCTCGTTTTCTGTTTAAGAAAACTGTCTCAACTTTAATCCAGACTCTGGCTATTTATTATTTTTTTTCAACCATTTTGAAGTCTGAGAGGAACTTGACATGTGGAAGTGCTTCTTGGCATTAGTGTGTGTGGGAGGTGTGTGGGTGGACGTTCAACCCTAGGGATTGTTTTTGTGATTCATTTATTTATTTTTAAATAACGGCTGCATAATGAGTGTTATTTGTTCTATTAAAGTAGGGGCGACACGGTGGCGTAGTGGTTAGCACCGTCACCTCACACCTCCATGGAGTTTGCATGTTCTTCCCATGCTTGGTGGGTTTCCTCCGGGTATTCTGGTTTCCTCCCACATTCCAAAAGCAGGCAGATTAGGCTAACTGGCGTTCCCAAATTGCCCGTAGTGTGTGCGGATGACAATCGGGCGTCGGGCTGGCAACCTGACCCCTTAAGTAACTGCCACAGAAACGACGGATTTATCTCCAGGGTGGGGAGTATCCATCAACCGATGTGCTGGCATGGGGACAGACCTATTCCTCTGCACCCCTATTAAAGTAGGGGTTCTCAATCATTTAAAAAAAAAAAAAAAAGCTAAATAAATTCCATTATTGTCAGATTTATCACATAAACACTATTTAGGTTTACAATAATACTGTGATTTTTTTTTTTTATTTGAGTCATAAAACTATTTTTTATGAACATTCCACTTAAGGCACTTTTTGCCTTTGCCCCTCCAGGTCCTAGGTTCGATTCCCATGCTGGGTCTGTGTGCATGGAGTTTGCATGGTCTCTCCGTGCTTGGTGGGTTTCCTCCAGGTTCTTTGGTTTCCTCCCACATTGCAAAAACATGCAGATTAGGCTAATTGACGTTTCCAGATTCCCTTGGCGTATAAAAGTGTGTGTGCGTGTGTTGGCTGGAGGTCCTACCATTGTTGTACACATTGGAATAAATACAATGGGCACCAGTGGCTTTTCTGTAGAGGTTTCTAG
>JAAGKR010005272.1:0-15000 GCA_011419295.1 Clarias macrocephalus | reverse complement strand
TTTTAAATTTTATGCAGTATTATATTTCCCATGGAAGGATGATGTTACGGTTTGACAGAATTTACCAATCTGGTGTGAATTTCGATAAATTATTATTATTATTAATAATTATATATTATTATTTACTTATATCATTTTTTTTTCTTGTTATACTTGCAGAGAAAACATGCCAAACCAACATGCACCCATTTGCAGTACCTGCAAGGAAATAAATGTTGTAGCAAGTGCAAACCAGGTAAATAATCCTTCCATACTTTTCATCTGCTAGCAAAACCTGCAGTGATTCGAACAGAGCTTTGAAATGTTTGGAGTTTTAAAAGGGAAGTGCGTGTAAAGGAGGAACACCCATGTAGCCACAGAGCCCTCCAGCATGCAAACCTCAGTTTAGTCTCTGCTTCATAAAAAAAAGCCCCATGGTCAAACATACATACTTTGGATAATGCTGAAACTATGTGATGAACTCCACCTAATTAACAGTCTTTCTCCTGAACACAGGAACCTATCTGTCTGCGTCATGCACCGAGAATGAGGACACTAAGTGTCGGCCATGTGGGAAGAACGAGTACCAGTCAAAATACAACACGGAGAAGAGGTGCTATCCGCAGAAGTTCTGTGATGAGGGTCAGACATCCATCTGCATTATTCCAACTGAACAATATATATCGAGGCACATTACAGTAATCGAATACATCAACTCCAGAATTTCTGCCACCCGTATAATCGATATACTGTAATCGTTCTCCGGAGGATCATCTGATCTGCACACACAACCTAAAAACACAGGTTTTACACCGAATCCGACCCTCCCATTTTTTTTTAGTAGTATGTATTAGTATTGGAATAGTGTTGGTAGTATGGAGTGTGGCAAACCACCGACAGTGAGGCTCAAACCCGGAACTTCAGATCCTCAGATCAATATAATGTCATGGGTAAAAGTTCTGGAAAACTTACAAATGTGTCAGGAAATGTTTTAACCGCTCACCGTTGTATGTTTGCTTTAAAAAAAAAAAAGAGAGATATGCATACACACTGAAAAAATTGATAGTGGGTCACTGATACATTGGGTCTTGTTTCCATTCTTAGACCAATGGCTCCAGTGCGATATAGTCCAGTTTGATATTTTAGCCTCAATCATAGTCACCTCTGCCAGGAGATAAAACTTTCACCAAGATAATGACCCCATATAACAGACTAAAAAATCAAGAGGGAAAGCAAAAAAAAATTATGCAATGGCTTTTTGTTTTTTTTTTTACATTTTTTCGGGTTTGAAACTCCAGAGAATCTAAGAATATAAAGAACTGCACACTGCAGGGAAGCTTAGGATCTTTCTTTACTTTTTCTTAACTTTTAACAAGTTGTGTTTAAATAAAACTTGACATCTCAAAATATGAAGGGTGCCAATAATTCTGGAGTCGATTTTAGGTTTCCAGAGAGACAACTGAAATAAAGCTACAATTAACTAAGCTCTCTCTCTCTCTGTCTGTATATCACAGGGAAAGGATTTTACCGGCCCAACCCGAGCAGCACCACGGAGCTCGAGCCGTGTCAGTGTAAAGAGGGCTTCCAGTGTACCACCAGCTACTGCGAGTTTTGTGATAGAATCAAACCCTGTCCTCCAGGCCAAGGACTCGCAGGAGGTAACGCCTTATTAACTACAGCACTTTTCATCCAGATGCACATTTCAAGATCTTATAATGATGACTTGACTTGACATATAAGTGTCTCGAACTATTCCACAAACGACCGTTGTTGATTTTGGTGCATTTTCCGGCACCAAAGATAAACGCGACTCATAAAATAAATGACTCATAATGACAAAATCAGTAGCTTGGTGGTCTGCTGTGGTTTGTGGTTTGACACAAGTTAGAAGATTTTACCACAGTGCGCAGATATTTTGATATTTTGTGGGACTGATGGCAGTCAGTATCATTCATTTGAATGATTATATAGTATAGAAAATATGACGAAAGGGGAAAAAAGGAATATAAATATAGAAACTTTTAGACAGCTAAAAGTATAAGTCCAAGGAAATACTTGGAAATTCTATATTTTATATATTTTTTCCAAGACATTTGTAACTTTTTACAATATATAGGCAAATTATATACATATCCCTTAACTTGCTGAAGAAATCCATTTGGTAACTTCTGTGGAAAGTTTTTGTATTATTTATGTATATTTGTAATTTTGCGCATACAGGAACAATTTTTACAGTATATATACTTAAAAATATATACGTATTGTAATACGTATTATATAATATATTTAAGTATAAATACTGTAAAAACTGTAACTGTAGACCTTCTTATTGGGGGAAGAACCATATGTCAAAATATTTTGAAATAAATCACAAAAACAAAAATAAAAAAAGTCTTGGAAAAAGTCTTGAAATTCAAAAATGTTGAATTTGCAAGTTTTTCAATGAGCGCCCTATAAAGACATATGGTTTCTCATCCATGTAGGGTAATAATTTATTTTATTTTATTTTCTTTTACAAAAATACAAATCTACCAAAAATGAAAACAAACAAACAAACAAAGAAACAAACAAACAAACCTGACACTCTAATCAAAACACATCTCAAATATATATGCAGTTGTTATGTTATAAGAATCACTCTAATGGAAAAATAATCCCAAATTGTAAAGTTATGAGAAAAACTGCCAGAGCTCCAGTTAAGGAAATGATTCGATTCATTCTGACCAATCAGAACTAAGAATTTAACAGCGCTGTGGAATTAAACAATATTTGGCCTGCTTTGAGGCCATGCCCAAAACTTAAAGTTAAACTAAAATATTTGTGTGTTTTTGTAAATTTTCACTTAAATTGCAGCTTGAACTCTTTAATAAGATGCTTATCCAAAAAATGCATCCAAAATGTTATCTCTACCGAAGCACAAAAATGATCCAGTAGATGTGATTCCAGGTCACTCGTCTGGGTTTATAAAGCATAGTGAAGCTGGAGGATCCAGAAGGAATAGATAGAGATGGTTATGGATATTTTTATATTTGTACTGTATATCTGGTCCTACAGTGTCATTGTACTGCTTTATAACCCAGAACTCTGCTCAGATATTCTTCATTTTCGTAACTACTGTACATGCCTTTCTTGTTAGTATTACTGCAGTTATTCAGACCAATTACTGCATGATGTGCTTTAAGACAAATAACGTGCTGGAGGTTTACATGCATAAACCACAGTGGTATGTCTTAAAAAGTACATTAACATTTTTGCGCTATGATCTGTTTCTCTACTTTGTCATTTAAGAGACGGGAAAACAGGAATGTAAGGACTGCGACTACGGCTTTTTCTCTGATTCCAACTCGGTAGAAGCGTGCAAGAAATGGACAGAGTGAGTATGATGCTCTCAATGTTTGAACTAACCATCGGTCAGGACTGATTTGTAGATACGCACAAAATCATACACACACACACACACACACACACACACACACACACACACACACACACACACACACACACACAGGGTTCGTTTGTGCAGTCGCACTGCTCATTCTCACGAGTGCTGTTTTCCTGGCTGTGCTCTCAGGTCACAGGAGCTTTAAAAGCCCCCGCAGTTTTACCATGCTGCGGTAGTATGACTAATTTCTCCACCACTTCCCTTGGAAACAGCCTGTTTTTCCTTAGTCGGTCATTTTAATTGTAACTCTTTGCGGAAAGGGTTGAGCGATAAAAACAGAAGTGACAATTTGGCTGTAGATTCTTGTACTGACACTGTAAGTCTGGTGCTTTTTTCAGCTGTAAAGCCATCGGCAAGTCTGAGGAAAAGCCGGGCAGCGATGTAGCAGATGCGGTGTGTGGACCCCCCATACGTGGTACGTGACCTGCCATGTTTACGGTACGAATACAGTTACAGTATGCAGGTTTGTCCTGTGTTACTGGAAATCATCTTTTATGCCTTCGTTCCTTAGAGCCTTCACCACCGTGGGCTGTCGTGGCGATACCGTGTGCCATAATCGTCATGTGCGCTGTGATTCTTTCTTGCTACAAGGATAAACTGAACATCCTCTCAGGTACATCTGAATGAGAATCATATTTATTTTACTTATTAAATCTTCGATTTTCCATTTAGATTTCTGATTATTAAAGATGTTTGTCTTTTCACAGTCAATCTACGAACCTGCGTTCAGAACATTAAACAGAGCAGAATCCAACAAGTAAGTAAGGCGGTGCTAAAATCAGTTGATCAATCACTTACATTAATCCAGACTCAAAACTATTCCACTATTCCCCCCCCAGGAGACACTCACACCACCGTATCATAGCAACCGGCCCCTGTATGAGATCACATCTCAGGTGGATGAAGGCACTCCGGAATACCTGAGCATGTGCTCCAAATCTGCTTGCGATTCCCCTGGGCTAGACCAGGCTCAAGGAAACAAGAAGACCCCATACTCCACCAAGCTGGAAAAGGAGCGGGCCGATGGATCATCAGGCAGCACCGCTGAGGGATCTGAGAGTCCGTGTTCCCCACATCCCGGCAGCTCCTGCAGCTGCTTGATCATGAAGGAGCCGGTGGAGGTGGGCGAGAACGAGGACTGCAGTGAGCTGGTGGCGACAGGTCTGGCTGGATGCTGCTCCTGTGCTCAGGTGGAGAACGTGGTCCCCGGACCGAGGAAGGATGACAACGCGAGCCTGAAAGAGTGTGAGAACTTTTACACCGAGAACGTTCCTGGATGCCTTCAGGGCTCCCAGGAGCTCTACCTGGACTATAGGAGTGCAGCTGGCAAGGAGGAGGTCATGTCAGAGGTCAGGGATTTACACAGCGACACGAGCGCTTATGAGAGAAATGAGCCGCAATGCTGCAGCATCGAATCCACCGCCGTACTATCATCGCTAAGCACGAGCAACAACCAGGGGCTGTCGCTTATCTCCAGCGCAGATAACAAACAGCCCAAAGCTGACGCGGATTTGGAAATCCAGAGCCAGAGCTCGGACACTGCTCTTACATGTGGTAAGGTATTTAAGTTGCTACTGAGAGTTTGAAGGGTAGTGAAATAGTGCCATTGCACACCAATTGAAAGTGAAAGTAGAGTTTTATTGTGGCGTTTTAGATGGCATCATAGCCTCAAACTAAATTACGTTGAAAGGGTGTTACACTAAAAAAAATTTACTGTCATTACGTTAACATAAAAATAGCAACCAGTCATTAAGTGGTCCATGTTCATAGAGCAAGCATGGAACAGCATGACTCCTGCGCCAATGGGCCTCCGTTAGCATTTGCTGCAGTTCTGATTTTCGACCACAAGAGGCAATAACACGAGCGGTGTTCAAGTCAAAACGGGACTTCTCATGACTAATGGCAAGACTTCAGGCACAGTACAGTGATGAGACTCTTAGCTGCAGTAAAACATTTGAATGGTGCAAAAGGTTTAAAGAAGGCTGTATGTGTGTGAATGAAGATCCTGGCCAAAGTGGCTTGGAGCCCACTGCAGTCGTTCCCATGAACACTCTTAGGAAAAAAAAAAAAAAAACGGCCAAATGGTTTTTGCAGGACAATGAACAACCTCATGCTTCCCACCGCACCACTTAAAAATTCCAGGAACTTGGCTTGGAGTTATTGCCACAACTTTCTACCTTGATAGTATCCAAGCACCAGTGACTAACGCTGGGATAAGTGCACAAGTCTAGCAGGAGATCATATGGAGCAATAAGGGGAACTTTAAAGGTAACTCTCATATCTGTGTTCATTTTTCCATATATCAAAAGTCCTGGTTTGGCTTGAACGAACCTATGAAAAAAGATCTGTTGAGCAGCTGATCTTCTGCTCTGGACGAGCCTCCACTGGTGGACATATTTCCTGTATATCATGACACCAATGACTAAAACCTGGTATTTCTTCCACTGAGATATAAAGAGGTGTCATGTATTGTGTTAAATTATAGACATTTCAGATGGTGAAAGAGCCCCATTCGAAATGAAAACAAGATGTTTTCTAATGTCTCACGGAGTCGCTCGGCTCAGCGGGGGCAATCGGGTTTCTCCCAGGGATTTGATCATGAGCCTTATGGCCTTAAACAGAGAACATAAACACCCCTTTCCCATAACATTTAAGTAACGCCTTGGCTAATCTGTTGGATATGCGTGTGTAGTGTAGCATTCTTATTTTTGTTGAACTTTCATTGGAAACATTGGCACAAACAAACAAACAAACAAACAAACAAACAAACAAGCAAAAACTTCCTAGACGGTTCCTGTACTATTCCTTGAAAGATCTTGCTAATAAATACTGTATATCCAAAGTGTTATTTTCTGATAATTATTAGGAAAACACTACCCCTCCAGTAAATGATTTTCCAGTAAACAGCACTGGTGAAAAAAAACAACCCTGGACAGCGGGGCTCTGGCACGTGATAAATCATGGCTTAATGAGTAAAAGATGTGTAAAGAATGATTCACTGCCAGTCTGTCTCTCTGTCGTGTGCCTGCTGGAGTAAAATAATCCACCGTATTTTAGGGAACTAGTCGACATGCTTGGCGGAAGGGAACTATGCTTGTTTTTGCATCCGGAAGACACCGAAATATCCTCTGCTCTGTAAGGGCACTGAATTAGCACGTAAAATGTACAGTTAGGCACAAATTATGTTCCGCAGCTTTTTTACTTCAGCAGATCTCGCTTGACGAGATGACGTTTGATCCTGGTACGAGTGACGTACGGGTACAATATGCAAAGCATTTTTTTTTTTTTTTTGCTACCGCATGCCATCATGGGGCTTGTTTAATTAGGATTTGACTCCAGGAAAGGAAATCTATTTTTACATGTTTTTTTTTCTTTAAATATCATTTAAAGTATTTATTTGTATTCCTGTTTTACATACAGAATATAACCGAAACGTTCTGCATCCTCAGAACAATATCCTGCTTTTGCCGTTATAATAAATTCCTCTTTCCTTTAGATTTTAGAAAGTGGCTGCTCATTCAGTCACGAGACCATTAGTGAGGTCAGGCATCGATGATGGCTAAGGAGGGATGCATCGAGGGTGCGGACAGTGGTCCAGTGCGCCCCAAAGGTGCTCAGTAGGAACACTCAAGTTCTTCCACTCTTGGGCAAACCATGAGTGTGACGCTCTTATGCTGGCACACACAAAAAAATAATGCCACAGCATAGAATGAAATGCTTTCCCCTCACCCTAATTTAGTCGTATCCAATTCCCACCGTCACTATCATGTGTTTCCTCCGAATTATGTGATGCTCTCCAACTGCATCTTTTCCGCTCCTTCCGCTTGCGTGAGCACGCAGATGCCCATGATTGGCCGTAGAGCCGTGATTGATGTGAGAGTGCTGAGTGCCTCCCTTCCCACCCCTCTGAGAGAACTCGCCTATTCAGCTCTCTGTAGGCCCCCGACTGCGACAGGGTTCGGAACCACCCGGGAATCAAACTAGCCATCTCCAGCTGATAGGGCGAACGCTTTACCACTGCTCCACTCTGGGGCCCAGAAAATGAAATTCTAGACAATTCTGTGCTTCCAACTTTGCAGCAACACTTTGGATAAGGCTATATCCTATACATTGTTTGTGAATCTGTTTGTTTAATAGTGAAATCACCCATATAGTGAACCAAAGGCAGAGTAGTAATTGCAATAGGTATACAATAGAATACAAGGGTGTTCAGGTGAAACCGGGAATTGGTGAGAAATTTCTCATGAATGAAGGCATGAAACCGATTGTAATTTCTAGAAGACTTCAAGCACAGTTCGGTGATGAGACTCTTAGCCGCAGTAGAACATTTGAATGGCGCAAGCGTTTTAAAGAAGGCCGTGCATCCATGAATGACGATCCCGGCTAAGGTGGCTCGGAACCCACTGCAGTCGTTCACATGAACATTAAGAGAGTGGAACACCTGATAGTGTACTTAAAAATCAACAGATAACTTGCCGCCAACTTGAAGAAGAGCCACGCCCATCTTTCCTGAACTTTACAAACAATCATTCACAAACACCACTTGTGCATTACTGGAACTAGGCAATCTCCAAGCTATTTCCACATATTTGGACCATTAACGGAGTTC
The DNA here is from genome assembly GCA_011419295.1 of Clarias macrocephalus. Classification (NCBI taxonomy): domain Eukaryota; kingdom Metazoa; phylum Chordata; class Actinopteri; order Siluriformes; family Clariidae; genus Clarias; species Clarias macrocephalus. The sequence goes on along the minus strand of JAAGKR010005272.1, from coordinate 6,970 downwards.
CTGGGAGGCCAGCGTTTCGGACATGAAGCAGGCAGTCTAATTATGGCTCCATCATACTGAGGAAACTTTCTACATTGATGGTGTCAAAGCATGCATTAGTGTAGCAGGGATATAGTATATACGCATTGTATAGAGAAATAAAAATAGGTTTTACTCTCATAACTGTATTCTGTTATTCTCTCTGTGTGTTAATATCAATTGTAAGTGCAAGTTACAATTTCATAACCTCGGTTCAGGAAATATCGTCATGTGTACAAAGTAAATGGCATTGAATGATTTAAAATTAAAATACTAAATAACGGAATGTGTTGGATCAAGTGTTATTTTATAAGTTGCTGGACAATGGAGGTAGGCCATAGTGATAAATTCACAGTGATTGATGTGACATTATATGAATGATTCTGTGTAGATTCTGGACACAATCCCAGTTACGTCCATTTTTATAGCCCTGTTTGTTCTTACAATATTGTCATATAGGACAATCCACGGTTTTCATATTCACATATACAAATGAAATAAATTGTTTGTGCTCTAAAAAATAGCACTGAGGCTAAAACCTGACTTGTGGCTTTGTGTGTTTCTTGCCAGCTCAGGTGACGGGAAACAACAACACCACCTTCATCTCGACCGGCCAGGTGATGAACTTCACGGGTGACGTTATCATGGTATACGTCAGCCAGACGTCGCTGGGCAGCAGCGGAGATGAAGAGCCCTACGCCAGCCCAGTTCAGGAGCAATCGGCTGAGTGTGCCAATCAGAATGTGCCCAAATCCTACCAACGCACAGAAGGGCATGAGAGACACATACCAGTGCAGGAAATGACAAACCGGCGCCTTCAACGTAACCAAAACCTCTCTGTCTAAACTGGAGCTTGATTTGCTTTTGATTTGTTTTCTTTCCGAGCATCCAGAGTGCTGTTTCATAAACAAAAAAAATGCTGTGCATTTGTTAAATATGATATGTACATAGTTTGTTTTCGTGTTGTTTTGCAATAAAGATCTACAGTATATGCTATAATGCCAGTGATATACAATGGTATGAGATGATTTGTCGGTTAATTCTGCATTGGCCCATAATAATAATAATAATTAAAAATATTATAATAATTCTATGTTGTTGGGCCAGATAAACAATTTAAATAAATGAGACAAGGGATCCAAACTGTTAAATGATGCCTGCCCAAAAAAAAAAAAAAAAAAAAAAATCATTACAGGTCCAGAGAAAGCAGGACATTCAGTAAGGGGAAACAAATGTGTGCCCGTCTCCTCTTCCTCTTCATCCTTAGCATTTAAAGGCAAGCTAGTGCACAACATCTCTTTGAGAGATTCTTTCATGGACCAAAATGAACGACTCTGTGAATGTGGAGAACAATGCCAAACTGTTTGCTTTTTGCAGTGTTTCTTTAAGATGTATTTTATATTATCTACTTTTTGATCAGGGAATTTATGTTTTTTTTTTTTATTATTATTATTTTTTATTAAAGATATTCTGACTTTATTCATTTGATGTTTATGGCGGCATTTTCAGCCACCTACCTGACCATTCAGTTTCACTGAAATAAAAAGGAATGTAGCCATGAACATCAATATGTAATGTGTGTGTGTGTGTACAGCAAATATGGCGTGATTATGGTTCTAGAAATATACATGATTTGTACAAAAACAACAAAAAAGCCTTTTTTTCTGTATTAAGATAAACTGTTTACAGTGCCAGCCCTGCTAATTGAATATGAAGTAAAACCTCACATTCTTTCCTGAACCAGTTCTTCAGCTGTAATTACAGCTGCGCCTGGGTAGCAGCTGTCATAAGGTCAACACGAAACATTTCGCCACATGAAAAGCCTTTGCTCTGATTGCAAAGACACAATCAGCACACTGTACGCCCTAAGATTAGAAAAAGTGATGCAAAACAGGAAGTTATGACTTACCAGCATGTGGTCCATGTTAGCAAAGATGCCCGATTGTATCATAAAGATCAGACGTATTAAAGAGTACAGGGAATGAATGACACAATGTTTAGCAGAGCGTAGTCAAAGGAAAGTGCTTGACAAGTGATCTCCAGTACAACAACACACCAGTAATTGGGTTGTTTAATACAAACCTTACCAGAGTTTACAACATCTGGTTTGAGTGTGGTGACACTGAAGTTTGAGTTGGATGAAATGTGACACTGATGATGCCTGTGATGTCTGGTGTATTTGGTGAATATTCCCAGCGCAGTGGTCTTGCATGTTAGTTGGTCCTGGTCCTGGTTGCGCTATGCACATTTTAGTGTCTCTCTGACCTGAAACATCTGGATCAAAGTACAGTAATCTGTAAATCCTTTCTCTTAAATGATAAAATGGTTGCGAAATCGCGGAGAATTAATAATGCAAGCAAATTTGCACTATTACTTGACTCAGTTACAATGAATGCCAAACCATTAAACCACCAGATGTTGCCCATGCAGGATCGTTTTTCTCGAAGACAGCAGAAATTATGAAACCACCACACTTTAAGGATCTTCACCCAGATTTTTTGTTTTCGTAGCAAAATCACAGATATGACACAAAGCAAATATCCCCCCCCCTCCCCCAGATCAAATAGAGGAACAATTACGGAATCACCCATTGAACACCATAAATCACTTTTATGATGGCTTGAATTCTATGAGGCATCAACTTCACTAAAGAAAAACAACATTCTCTATCGAGCTGATTCACTCCCTCAATCAATCAATCAATCATTTCTCTGTATGTATCCTGGTCAAGGTTGCAGGAAGCCTGGAGCCTATCCCAGGAGACATGTGCATGATACAGGGTACTCCCTGGACGGGGGGCAGATCCATCGCAGGCCACAAGCACAAACACGCGTATTTACACATTACGGGGAATTTAGAAATGCCAGTTAGACTAATCAGCATGATTTTGGACTGTGGGAGGAAACCCACCAAGCACAGGGAGAAAATGCAAACGAGGTGGGAATCGAAACCTCAAGCCAGGAGGTACAAGCCCACAATGCTACTGTAACTGCTCAGACACTGTGCCACCTCCAGCAAGGTGCGTGATCATCCTAACCATTTATCACCAAACCTATTTTCTATGGAATGAGAAAAGTGTTCAGCGGTTTAGTGCATTTTTAGTGCTGTTGAGGCAACGTTTAACATTTCTTTTGGTACTTTACCTGACATCAAAATGTGTATCATAAATAAGTGGTTAAATTGTGTGGCTTTCATCAGGTAGTAATCTTTATATGTTTTATTTATTAGAGCAACACTACACAAAAGTACCATTTCTTTGGACAAGGCAGATTCATAATTCATCACTGAATATCATTATCACATGATCATCCACCTCCAAACCTACTGGAACCTTTTTTTAAATTTTTTTTTAAATCCTATTTGGGTGTTAGTGCTGATTTTTAAATCCCCTTTCACACAGATTTCTTCCAACATTTTACAAACTGTGGTTTCTGGCTCTTTGTTTTCCTGAGCATTTGTTTAAATAATAATAAATAAAGGAATAAATTCAGTGGCAGTACACAGGACCAGATAGAGGGCAGAGCACTTGCCTGCCAAAACCCACGTTCAGAAACCAGTCACTCAAACACGTTTAGCAAGAAAACACATCTCACATGACAACATTGTCATCTTCAACATCACTTTGCATCTTTATTAACTGCTCCTAAGTCTTTCCAAATTACATTTGCTCCATGTGTGTTTTGTTCCGACCTTTCATTACTGCTAGTTTAGTGAAAGTAAGCGTCAGCCAACGAACTGACCGGCTCACAATGAGCTTTGTTTAGCGCAAACACGACCTACAGAGCTAACTAGCGTTTAACACAAGGCTAAATACCAAACCACCCTCTAACCCCTAAACAAGTGCACTAGTTGTCGTGTGGAATGAAGGGATTATACACCCTACATAGTGCACTAGCTATACATTTTATTCTGTTTAGAATTCAACCCCAGAACAATTAGTTTGCTGAGGCTATTCGAAGTGGAAGAAGGAAACAGAAAATCACGAGATTTACACGACTGTCCACCACGTTCACTGCTTATTCTCCTTGCTTTTTTAGGTTTTGGCAAGAATTTTAAACTGTTTTCTGTTACAGCTAACTGGAATCAACCAAAAGCTATAGTTACACTACAGGTGAAACTCGAACAATTCGAATATCGTGCAAAAGTTCATTTATATCAGTAATGCAAACTAAAAGGTGAAACTAATATATGAGATAGACTCATTACATGCAAAGCAAGATAGTTCAAGCAGTGATTTGTCATAATTGAGATGATTATGGCTTACAGCTCATGAAAACCCCAAATCCACAATTTCAGGAAATTAGAATATTACACACAATCAATTAAACAAGGATTGTACATATTGGATCTCAGAAAAGTATAAGTATGCATATGTACTCAGTACTTGGTTTGGGTCCCTTTTGCAGAAATTATTGCCTCAATGCAATAACCTATCAGCCTGTGGCACTGCTGATGTGTTATGGAAGACCAGGAGGCTTAAGCATTGTTCTGTCTCATGTCTCTCATCTTTCTCTTGGCATAGATTCTCTATGGGGTTCTGTTTAGGCGTGTTTGCTGGCCAATCAAGCTCATTAATCCCAAGGTCATTGAATCAGGTTTTGGTGCTTTTGACGGTGTGGGCAGGTGCCAAGTCCTGCTGGAAAATGAAATGCCCATAAAGCTCGTCCACGGAACGAAGCATGAAGTGCTCCAGAATCTCCTGGTAGATGGCTGCGTTGACCCTGCGACTTAATGAAGCACAGTGGACCAACATCAGCAGATGACATGGCTCCCCAAATCAACACAGACTGTGGAAACTTCACACCGGACGTCAAGGATCTTGCGTGTGTGCCTCGCCATTCTTCCTCCAGACTCTTGGTCCTTGGTTTCCAAATGAGATGAAAAAGTTGCTCTCATCAGAAAAGAGGACTTTGGACCACTGAGCAACAGACCACTTCTTTTTTTCCTTAGCCCATGTAAGACACTTCTGATGTTGTTTGTTGTTCAGGAGCGGCTTGATAAGAGGAATGCAACATTTGAAGCCCATGTCCAGTATCCATCGGTGTGTGGTGGCTCTTGATGCACTGACTCCAGCCTCAGTCCACTCCTTGTGGAGACCCCAACTCTTTTGAAATGCCTTTTCCTGACAATCCTCTCCAGGCTGCAGTCATCCCTGCTGCTTGTGCGCCTATTTCTTCCACACATTACATTTTGAGGCTTTCCCTCCTTATGGAGGATGTCAATGATGGTTTTCTGCACAACGGTCAGGTCAGCAGTCTTTCCCATGATCGTGCTTCCTACTGAACCAGATTGATAGAACATTTAAAGGCTCAGGAACCCTTTGCAGGTGTTATGGCTTAATTAGCTGATTAAAGTGGGACACTTTGAGCCTAGAATATTGAACCTTTTCACAATAATCAAATTTTCTGAAATTGTGGATTTGGAGTTTTCATGAGCTGTAAGCCATAATCATCTCAATTCTGACAAATCATGGCTTGAACTATCTTGCTTTGCATGTAATGAGTCTATTTCATATATTAGTTTCATCTTTTATGTTGCATTACTGAAATAAACAAACTTTTGCATGGTATTCTGATTTTTCGAGTTTCACCTGTACTTTTTTCCTCCTTGAAGGAGTTTTGTAATACTTTCCATTGTTTTAATCAACAACTTTTTTTTGGAGCCTATAATTCCATAATTAATGATTATAATGATTCCATATTTTTTTCCTCGACTTAAACGAGAAAAATAAAACATTTAATTAAAAATATTTTATTTAATTTGTTTCATAAATGTGGAATGCTCAGCTTATTAATAAAAAATGACTTAAAAAGGGGACTAAATGGTACTCTCTTTATCACTGGGGTATCTGTTAAGTGCCTTTAAAATTGTCTAAGCTACATAATTCCACCTAAAGGTAGAGGTTTCAAGTCATAATATATGTATATAGAACTTTTTTTCCAGCACAAGAAAACTGTTGGTTCCTAATTTTTCTTCAGTTAAAATGGCTTCTGCACAAAGTCTCCTGGTACCAACAGATCACTGTGATCATCTCATGTACCAGCCCTGCACTCTAAAGATCATGTCTGGGGTCAATGCCTATGCCTTTTTTCCACATGCTCCCCATGTCCAAACACATCACATCCAGATCGTGTGTCAGGGAGAAATCCAGATCTGGAAATCTCAGGTGCTGATGTCGCTTGGGTGGAAACTACCGGATTTTTTCCAAGAGACTGTGTAAATGTTCTTGTGGCCTGGTCTTTATTCTACCATTTTAAAAAATGGTTAAAGGAGGAAGGAGCTAAAATTTGATATAGAGGCAGTAGGGCCTGGGAACAAGACAGAGGTGAACAGTCAGAAAACGTGGTTTAGCATAATTACATAGACTGTCAGAATACCACATCAGAGTAACCGAATGTGCAAGCTGCGGTGTTCTAGATGACTGGAGTAGAGAGAGAGAGACGGTGTATTAGACGATCCAAGTGTAGTGATATGCTGTATTAATGGACCCTCTAATAGTGATATGCTGTATTAATGGACCCTCTAATAGTGATATGGTGTATTGATGGACCCTCTAATAGTGATATGCTGTATTGATGGACCCTCGTGAACCTAGTGTAGTGATATGGTATTAGTGGATCCTAGTGTTGAGATGTGGTGTATTAGAGGACCCAAGTGTAGTGATATGGTGTATTAGAGGACTCAAGTATGGTGATATGATGTATTAGAGGACCCTAATTTAGTTATATGGTGTATTAGAGGACCCTAGTGTAGTGATATGATGTATTAGAGGACCCTAGTGTAGTGATATGGTGTATTAGAGGACCCAAGTGTAGTGATATGGTGTATTAGAGGACCCTAGTTTAGTGATATGATGTATTAGAGGACCCTAGTGTAGTGATATGATGTATTAGAGGACCCTAGTGTAGTGATATGGTGTATTAGAGGACCCAAGTGTAGTGATATGGTGTAT
>JAAGKR010005271.1:14577-52563 GCA_011419295.1 Clarias macrocephalus | reverse complement strand
CCCTCTCTCTGTCTCTCTGTCGAGCTATACATGTTCGCTCCTGAGTTACCAGTGATCCAGACCCCTCTTCCCTCTGGACCCGTCTAACTGGTCCTGGAGTCCTGCTTCTGGTTGGAGATCTCGTCGCATGGATGCCCCGTGTGGTCTGCCTGGATTTGTATGGTGGCTGGGGATGGTTTCCATTAAGACTGTCCTATCATCGATTGATGCTCTGGGGACCTGTGACTTCAGTTGTTCGATAGCTCAGGACTGGAATCTCCTACAGTCTACCTGAGCCTCCAGGAACAAACTGGACTCCTTTTAATTTTAACACATCTCCTGTTACACTGAACTTCCAGTACACATTATTAAGTTGATCAATCCCTGCTATCCGTTATCACCCAGATGAGGATGGGTTCCCTGTTGAGTCTGGTTCCTCTCAAGGTTTCTTCCTATTACCATCCCAGGGAGTTTTTCCTTGCCACGGTCGCCCGCGGCTCGTTCATCAGGGACAATCTTATCATTTTGATTCATACACATTGCATACAGACTTACTTCTTTTTATTGTGTAAAGCTGCTTTGCGACAATGTCAATTGTTAAAAGCGCTATATAAATAAAATTGACTTGACTTGACTTGACTTGTTGCCATAGAAACAATAAAAGAGCAGTTGATGCACTACTGCCTGAGCTGCTGTTATAGAGAATTAATCAGCTGTGCTGCAGTGGTGTGGGAGAACACAGTGTTTCCAAACCCCTCACACACACACACACACACAGGTATATGATGTAAGTAGTAGGGGAGGTAGTTTCAGTTCAAGGCCACAGAGATTTTATAACTTTATTATTTGATGATGAGGCTTATAAAGAGCTGAACTCTGTGTGTGTGTGTTTACGACGAGAACATGAGGAACTCCTCTGACCGGTATGTAGTTAAACAGGTCCTGTTGCTTTTCTCTCTCTCACACACACACACACACACACCAGATCGCAGGTCCCAGACTGCACAGGTGAGCGCGCGCACCAGGTAACCGCTTCATTTATTCAGTTATTAATCCACAAACTTCAACCTGCGTGTGTGTGTGTGTGTATACGTGTTTACTCTCTGCGTGTGTGTGTGTTCGTGTTTACTCTCTGTGTGTGTGTGTGTAAGTTACGGAACATTTCCGTGTCGCTCTTCAGCCCTCAGGTTTGTATCAGCAGGTGAATTAATCGAGCTGATTTCCGGTTCCGGTGTCGCTCGGGGTCAAACTCACTGACGGGCTTCCGGTCACTTTTACACTAAAACTACATTTACACCGGAGTCTCAGTTCACTTTGAAGTGTAGCGCTAGAGCCACGCCCCCTGCTCACAACAAAGGAATGTCTGTCTCTTTATTTCTCTCTCTGCCTCTTTATTTCTCTCTCTGTCTCTTTATTTCTCTCTCTGTCTCTTTATTTCTCTCTCTGTCTCTTTATTTCTCTCTCTGTCTCTTTATTTCTCTCTCTGCCTCTTTATTTCTCTCTCTGTCTCTTTATTTCTCTCTCTGCCTCTTTATTTCTCTCTCTGCCTCTTTATTTCTCTCTCTGTCTCTTTATTTCTCTCTCTGTCTGTCTTCCTATTTACATTCGAGTGTCTCCTCTTCACCTTCTGTCTGAATCTGTACAGAACCTGATGCTCCACGTGCTGTGATTTAGTTTATCAGTTAAAAGAGAATTTATTGTCCAACTTGGCCTGAATTTCTTGTGTTTTATTGTTAAAGTTTCTATTTTCTGTTATAGACGATCAGTGATTTCACTCACTCAGCGTCTATAACACTTTATCCTGTAAACAGGGTCAGAGGAGGCGGAGCCTATCCCAGGAGACCTGAGATGGATTGGACAGGGTGCCAATACATCTCAGGACACACACACATACACAGTACAGGCATTTAAGAAACGGCAGTTAGCCTAACCTACAGGTCTTTGGACTGTGGGAGGAAACCAGAGTTTCGGGGAGAAGATGAAAACTCCATGCACGACAGGAATCAAACCCAGTCCCTGCTGGTGCAAGGCCACAGTCCACTATGCCACTGTGCTGCCAAAAAGACAGTGGTCTAAAACAAAATTATATAATTCAAAAATTAATGAATAAACAAACCTCATAAACCCAAGGGAAAGAGTCAGTCAACACACACACACACACACACACAGTTTATCTCTTTTTTTGGTGATCATGAAGAAAGAGTTGCAAACCTCAACAGTCTTATTTTTATTAAACTGCTAAACTTAATAAACTGCATAAGGATTCCAAAAGAGAAACTCATCAGTAAGAGGCACAGTGGTGTAGTGATTAGCACTGTGACCTTTTACCTCCAGGGTCTGGGTTCGATTCCCACCTCAGTGTCTGTGTGTGTGCAGTTTGTACGTCCTCCCGGTGTTTGGTGGGTTTCCTCTGGGTACTCCGGTTTCCTCCCACAGTCCAAAGACCTGTGGATTAGGCTAACTGGCGTTCCCAAATTGCCTGTATTTTGTGAACATGTGTGTGTGTCGTGTGATAGATTGGCACGGCATCCAGGGTGCACCGTATCCAGCCTTGTGCCCAGAGTCCCCTAGGATAGGCTCCACCCTGTACAGGATAAGCGCTGAACAGAGTGAGTGAGTGAAATCATGAATACACAAATAAATAATGAACTGAAATAAATCTAAAACTATAATAGGATACATAAGTAATAAAAAAGAATTTAAACCACAGACATCAAAACAGCACTTACGGTTAATCAGTGAATTCAAATATTTTTAGCAAAAGTAACTTCTGGGGTGTCAACGTTTGAAAAGGTTTATGTCTTTCAATTTTTAGTTTAGAATCAGATGATCATATTGGAGGCTGTAGCATGAAAAGTCTGTAATTTGGACTGTTAAGGACATTTCCTGGATGTGTATTAATGTATTTATTTGTGTGTGTGTGTGTTTGTTCCTGGTTGAAATTTGATTTAAGCCTGGTGTGAGACGTTCCCGTGCCCTCTGTAGCCGCAGGACGTGTGTGCAGCTTGGCTGCTGGGTGTTTTAGTTAAAATGCTGGGGTTTACTGAACTCTGCTTCGGTCTGATGTCTGTGTTCCACCTGACTTTAGCACGATGCGTCAACAACAACAACGACAGGAACGGTGAGTGAGCGGCGAACATCTCCTCTGTGTGTGATACTGTAAAGCTCAGATGTAGAAAGTTGAGGAATCTGCTGGTGTGTGTGTGTGTGTGTGTGTGTGTGTGTGTGTGTGTGTAATGTGTGATATCAATTCTCTCTTTTTCTTGCACTAGTGTTTCTCCATGAGACCTCAGCAGACTCGTTCCTGTCGCGCTCGCTGCTCTACAACAAGTGGGACTTTGAGCTGGTGACGCCGGGGAACATAGAGCGAGAGTGTATGGAGGAGGTCTGCTCTTACGAAGAGGCCAGAGAGGTGTTTGAGGACGACCAACAGACGGTGAGAGTGTGTGTGTGTGTGTGTGATATTTCATAGTTATGTGACATAAGCAAACTCGGATCATTTCCTGTCTCTGTGAATCTAAAATTCTCTGATGCTTTTTTTATAGGCAGCATTTTGGAAAACGTACACACACAGTAACGGTAAGACCATCAGTTTATTTTTCAGAAAATATATCTCATGTCAGCGCTTCCTCATTCTGGCTCCTGAAGAGTTTGAAAGCCATTTCTCCCCAAATACAGGAACTTTCCAGACCTGAGACTCAAACTGTACCAAAGGTTCCTGTTGGAACGGGTTTTAGTACCTGCTTATGATGAGCAGCAGCAGGTGTTCATGGTACTCAGGGGACGGGCTAGCAGCACTACTCACTGCTGGTTGGTTACACAAACCTCCAACATTGTAATATTAGTCTAAATAAACAAACAAGCGGAAGAATCATCTGTCCTTGTTGCTGTTTGTGTTGTTGATTTGTTTCTCAGCATCACAAATGAATGCAGTTCGTTTCGTCTCTCTAAAGGTTTCTGTTTAATGACATTTAAACGATGTCGTTGTATTTTTGCTCTTAGTTCTTAGTTCCTTTTCTTCTTCCTGACCCTGAGAACCAGACTCTATATTTTCCTCTCTGGTCAAATTTTCCAGATCAGGACCCTCACATAGCCGAAGAGACCTCCGGAAAACATTTGAGTGAACAGGAGACGAGGGTGGATCAGAGCGTGTGTTTCTGTTTTGGATTGAGAGTAATGCTGTAATGATGATGAGTTTTGTCTCCTGGTCGTCGTCGAGTCGCGGCTCCGAGGATTCCGAGTGTGTTTTGGGGAAACGAATTCCAGGAACGGGCTGAGGGAGGCGCTGCGGCGACTCGGTGACTCACACCGGTGTGATGCACTCCTCTGCGTTACTGTTCTTTTGTGGCTGTTGTGTGAATTCAGGATGTGCAGGTGGTGATGTTGATTCAGCATCGCTGTCGTGGAATCAGACGTTGCAGGTGACAGTGTGGGACAAAACACAAGCTGATATTCAGATCTTGTTGTACGAACATTCTGAAAATTTTAAACCACGAAAGTGTGTGTAAGTCAGTGTTTCCCGAAAGTGAAACACAAATGAACTGCAGTGTAATGCTGAGAACACAGAGAGGACGATATATGGGGTTTAACATATGAGATACAATCAGGTGTGTGTGTGTCTCTGTACTCCACCACTGTGTGTGTGTGTAATGAAGCTTTAATCCAAGGCTTTAACTGTTTAGGAGTTACAGACATGTTCACAGGCTCAAAAGTAACCGGACAGCTGACCGATGAGCAGCGTGATGGCGCTTCTGGCTGGTTGAGGAGATAAAAGCTCTGGAGATTATTCTGAGTGTTGAATTAGCATTTCGTGTGTGTTTATGAGAACGCTCAATCTGTAGCCCAGAGAGGTGATGATGCAGGTGAAGGAGGCCATCATTAGGCTAAAAAACACACAACAGACCTCTCAGAGAGAGAGAGAGACAGAGACAGAGCGCAGGAGCGCACGAGGAGCGCACGAGTGCACTGGTGAGCTCAGCAACACCAAACATCCTGGAGGAGCACAGAAGAGCAGAAGATAACTACAGTGGAGGATCACAGAGTTCTTTCCTTCACAGAATATATCTGAGTCAGGAACGCTGTGGAGGAGACAGGAGCACCAACGTCAACATCTACAGTCAGGAGACGCCTTCATGAATGTATTGTCATTTCAATCATATACAGTTTAGTACACAGTGAAACAAAACAATGTTCCTCCAGGACCAAGGTGCTACATACAACATGAATTAACAACATAAATTAACAGAACTAACTAGCTAAATAAGATGCCCAAGTAGCTGACTAGCTGAGACAAGACATGTGGACGTGGCCGGGCTGGTGGCTGGGATCTTGGGCGCTGTGGTTTTTGCCATCATCGTACTGGTGCTCGGCTGCTACTGCTACAAGAGAAAGAGCAAAACCATAAGACGGGTTATTGACATTTTTCCAGTAACTATCTGAGTCCTATGCAAAAAAGACAACATAAAGTGCACGTGCAAATGTGCAAACAAGAGCGACAAAGTGACAACATTACACATTTCAATACTTTGTGGTGATGCGGTAATGATGAAGTGGGAGGAGAAACAGTAAACATTCCTTGTAAGTAGCAGCGAAGATAGAAAATGGTCCGTTGAACAGTTAGGACGATACCCAAACTGCAGGGGGTCCAGTGAGTGGGGCAGCAGAATCTTGATGTGTCTCATGACGACCCGCTTGAAGCACTTCATGATGATGGGTGTAAGTGCAACAGGACGGTGGTCAATGAGACAGGACACAGAAGACTTTCTCGGCACGTGGGAACGACGACGCTGCTCAGAGAGATGTTGAAGATGTCGGTGAGAACATCTGCCAGCTGTTCTGCACATTCTCTGAGCTCTCTGCCTGGGATGTTGTCTGGTCCAGCAGCTTTACGTGGGTTGACTCTGCATAGAGTTTTCCTCACATCAGCCGTGGTGAGCCGCAGCACCTGGTCACTCAGAGGAGGGGTGGTCTTCCTCGCCGTCACGTCGTTCTGTGTGTCAAACGGAGCGTAGAAGCTCTCCAGCTCATCTGGAAGGGAGCCGTCACAGTTAGGTGATGTCGTCCTGTAGTTGGTGATGGCTTGTATGCCTTGCCACATGTGCCATGTGTCACCGCTGACCCTGAAGTGGATGTGGATTCTCCGAATGTGTGCACGCTTCGCCTCTCTGGCGGCCTTGCTGTAGGGCCATCCTGTCTGAGTCGCAGGTCCTCAGAAGTGCATGCACCTGCCCAGTAGTACCCAGTTTCTGGTTGGGGTTTGAGATGATGTTTTGGAGACAGTGACATCATAAGTGCACTTATTGATATAGCTGACATGTACTCCTCCAAGTCAGTGAAGTACAGGATGAAGGATGAAGTGTATAGAGCTCTACTGTCTGCTCAGATTCACTCAAACGCTGCAGAACTGATAGGTCTGATAGCGCTTCACAGGACAGACAAATCCTGACTGCACAGGATTTACATCCAAATGTTAAACATTGTCCTATGAGTAGCTATGATTGCCGGTTTGTCTGATTACTTTTGAACCTGTGAAAAATGTTGGGACTTTGTAAAAATTTTTGTAATTCCTAAACAGTTAGTGTAATATTTTATTTAAAGCCTTGGATTAAAACTGAAAGTCTACACTTCTGTCACATCCTGATTGCATCATTACACACACACACACACACACACACACACACACACACACACACACACACACACACACACACACACTGTGGTACAGAGTACAGAGGCACACACCAACACCATCCACATACTTATGGACCTTTACTGTAAGTCAGCTTATGTGTGATTTTTGTGTGTGTGTGTGTGTGTGTGTGATTTGTTGCTCAGAGGGCACCTCCCATGTGGACGTGGCCGGGCTGGTGGCTGGGATCTTGGGCGCTGTGGTTTTTGCCATCATTGTGCTGGTGCTCGGCTGCTACTGCTACAAGAGAAAGAGCAAAACCGTAAGACGAGGGGGCAGGTGAGTGTGTGTGCGTGTGTGTGTGTGGGAGGGAGGGAGCTCATCAGTCATTGTCGTGAGCATGTGTGTAATGGTGTCACCTTAAACCCCCCCCCCCCCCCCCCCGCACCACCAGTGTCCCAGTGAGAATGGCAGCAGACGGACGTCCAGCGCCGGAGACGGTTCCTCTGGCTAACATTGCTGCTCCGGGTTTACCCAGCTACAACGAGGCCCTGAACCGCAGCGGGCAGCACGACGCACCTCCTCCTCCATACACAGGGTAACACTGACACTGTGTGTGTGTGTGTGTGTGTGTGTGTGTGTGTGTGTGTGTGTGTGTGTGTGTGTGTGTGTGTGTATTTAACAGTTTGAATTCCGTATCTGTATCCGTAACTTTTTTCTCAGTAAAAAAGTATTTGCCCCCTTCCTGATTTTTTTGTCATATTTGTCAAGCTTAAATTATTCAATTCTCCAGATCAACATCTAAAGACCTGCAGACCTCATTCGCCTCAGTAAAGGTCAGTGTTCATGATTCAACAATAAAAAGGAGACTGGGGGGCAAAAACGGCATCCATGGGAGAGATCTAAGACGAAGGCCACTGCTGACCAAAAAGAAGAGAAAGGCTCGTCTCACATTCACCTAAAACCTCATTTGGCCAAATATTCTGTGGACTGATGAAACAAAAGTTTAACTTTTAGGAAGATGTGTGTTCCAGTTCATGTCCACCTCTGAATGGCTCAAGAAAAAACAAAATTGAGGTTTTGGAGTCGCCTAGTCACTAAATCCGATTGGGATGCTGTAGCATGACCTTAGCCAGGTTAAACACTCCAACCTGGCTCAATTGAAACAATTCTGCCAAGGACAGTGGACTAAAATTCCTCCACAGTGAAGACTCATTGCCAGTTATTACAAACACTAGTTTGCATTTCTTGCCAGCAAGGTTGACACAACCAGTTAACCAGGTTTAAGGGGCATTACTTTTTCACATAAGACCAGACAGGTTTGGACAGCTCAATGGAAAAATGTATTTTGTATTTGCTCAGGTTATCTTTGTGCAATATTAAAATTCATTTGAGGATCTCAATCATTTAAGTGTGACAAATATGACAAAAAAATGGTGTGGTGGGGGGGGGCAAATACGTTTTTCACAGTAATGTAAATTAAATTAAACTATATTTAAATATGGTTTATTTGTAAAGTTGTAAAATTGAATTTTTTAAATATATTTTTTAGCAGTGAGACAAAATGGCAGTAGGAACATCACATGCATCATAACTCACATGAAGGCCGTTCACACGCTGCCTAAAGAGTAAACTGTTATATTTTTTAAAAATGGTTCGAAAAAAAAAATTATAAAACTGACCAGAGACACAGACAAAGACTTTTTTAATTTCATCGTGTTTGCATTGTCTTGTTGTTATTAATGTTGCTTTCTAAATTAAATTCCTTCATCAGTCTGAGTGTTTTACAGTAACGTCACTGCAGCGATACGATCACCGAAGAGAAACGACTGTAATACAAGCAGCTCTGTGACCTCATGATAATCTCATGTTTTGTTCTTGTTGTTTCTCAGAGTGGAGCCCAGTGAGCCCAGCGAGCCCAGCGTGCCCACAGCACCTCAGCCTGAGGAGTGAGAAGAACCTCGGGCTCGGGCCCTGCAGCAGGGCGGGTCGGGTGCGAGGAGTGTGGGCGTGCGTTTGTGTTTTTAGTGAGAAGAGCAGTGGTGCAGTGACTGTGTACACAATTTTTTACTTCAGTTCTAATGTGTAATGTGTCTTGTGAGATTTAGGTGATATTTTATATATATAAAATAAATTTTTGTTTTGCTTATGATGTCCTTTTTATTCAGTAATCTTAAACTATATTTTATGATAGATGATGTAAACTCTTTACACTATGAAAGGTTTGCAAAAGAGCAAAACACACAAAAAGTAGTAAAGGAAGAAGACTAAACTCAAGAAAGTAGTGAGGTGTGAAGCCGAGTATCATCACTGGTGCACTGTGGAAGACCGAGAGCGCTCCAACATCTCTGAGCTCCTACCTTACAGCAAGCACTGACAGTGTGTGTGTGTGTGTGTGTGAGAGAGAGACCATGAGCATGCTTTTAGATCCTTTTGGATATAAGAGCAGTGTAGCTTGTGTTTAAATCCATCTGATCTCAGAGGTTTGCTCTGGGTTCCTGAGGCTGAGGTGAGACTCAGACTGAGATGCAGCTTAGTGTTAATTAGCTGCATTAATAATTATGTCAGTGGGAGGTCCTTACAAGGATAGTAACACAAACGCGCGCGCGCGTGTGTGTGAAAGAGAGAGACAGAGAGTAGGGAAAGGGGGGCGCATGTGTGTAAATGAGTGTGTGTGTGTGTGTGTGTGTGTGTGTGAAGCAGCCAGCTAGTCAGCCGAGCCAGCCAGCACAGTCTGCTCTCAGAAATGGCGTCGGTTGGAGCCAAATGCATGAAAAAAGTCTATTTTTAACCTGAACATTGCATTGTTGTGTTTGATTCAGTCCTGATCTGCAGCTCGCCGTGCACGCGCATCACCTGCCCAAGGACAGAGAGACAGACAGACAGACAGTTACAGACAGACAGACAGTTACAGAGAGACAGACAGACAGAGAACATGTCGGGGTTTACTTTACGATATTCATGTATGTATTGCGGTGGTTTGTTTAAGTGTGCAGAAGGGTGATTTTATTCCGTACACTGTGCACGAGACATGCGGAGCGCGCGCACGTGCCCAGGCTCCCATTGTTGTCTGCGCGCGCTGAGTGATGAGCGGCTGCAGTCACTCCGCCACGGGCACGCGCACAGAGCTGAATCGCAGAACAGAGTCATGCATAATGATCAGAACCTCAGAACCCAGTCTGTCTCTCTCTCTCTGTGCAGAAGGACAATAGGCGCTGAAATATATAGAGTCGAACGGGGGGGGGGGGTAGAGGGGGGGCGGGGGCGGGGGGAGGGAGAAACCGGATTTTTGTGGTGGTGCTGGTTGGTGTGACGCCCCCCCCCCTTCTCCATCCTCCTCCTCCTTCATCTCCTCCTCCTCCTCCGTATCCTCCATCTCCCCCTCCTCTTCATCCCTCCCTCCCTCTTGCCCCCCCCCTCCCCATTCTTGAGGACTTGCATGCATGTGAAACGGGAGAGATAAACAGAGCCGTGCAGCAGGAGCGCGCGCAGGAGGCAAGAAGAGAGAGGGACACGGGGGAGAGGAGAGAGAGAGAGAGAGAGAGAGAGATAGTGCATTAGAATTTAGGAAATAACCTCCCTCCCCTCTACCCTTCCCCTCCTCTCCCACCCACCTCTTGTCTATCTCTCCATCTACATCCCTCGCTTTTTTCTGTTTTTCTCCTCTCTTCCTCTCTTCCAGTCTTTTTCTTTTCTGTTCTTTTTTTTAATGGACAGAAATTATCCTGGCGCAGGATTCGGTGAGCTGGGCGCCGGGACGGGATGGAGTTACGAGAGGTCGGCCAAGGCGAGGTAAGACCACCACACACACGCATGCATACGCACGCACGCACACACACACACACACACACACAGAGGAGAAATCAGGCTGTTCTGTCTGTGCGGTGTGTGTGTGTGATTTGAGCTCCAGGTATTGTCATATAGTGAGAAAGGAGGAGGAAGAGGAGGAGGAAGAGGAGGGAGCCTCTGAAAAATGCCAGGAATGTGCTTAGGAGAGAGTGAATGCGCGATACGGAGGATAGACTGAGACAGACAGAGAGAGAGAGAGAGAGAGAGAGAGAGAGAGAGGGAAAAGAGGGGGGACGAGGAAGAAAGAAAGCAATGAGGGGGATGGGGAGCTTCAGGGATGTTGCTTGAGCTTCTGTGTTGTCAAAAAATTCTCCCCCAAAAAATCCTCGCTATCACTGGTTAGATTGCAGGGCCTGTGTGTAACCTCTCTGTTCAGTGTGTGTGTGTGTGTGTGTGTGTGGGAGCTAATTGATGGTGTGTGTTGACAAAGCACCCGTGTTACACAAGGTTACATTGTCCAGGGATCAAATAACATTTTGGGGCGATACACTGCTTACTGGCTTCCTGTGAAGCTCCCGCTCAGCTTCATGGTGTGTGTGTGTGTGTGTGTGTGGTGTGTGGTGTGAATGATTTACACCAATCAGCCATAACTTTAAAACCACCTGCTTAATAAATATTATGCATTTCTGATCCGTCCAGGCCTGGACTCAACAAGGTGTGTGTGGTTTCTGGCACTAAGACGTTAACAGCAGATCCTTTAAGTCCTGTAAGTTGTGAGATGGGACCTCGGTGGATCAGAATTGTTTGTCCAGAACATCCCACAGATGTTCCTCAAACCTGTTCATGAACAATGTGTGTGCATTATCCTGCTGAAAGAGGCAACTGCCTTTAGTGAACACCGTCTCCATGAAGAGGTGTAACTCCTAAAGTCTGTAGCAGTGTTTAGGTAGGTGGTACTTGTCAGAGTAACATCCACATGAATGGCAGAACCCAAGGTTTTCCAGCAGAACACAGTGCATCTTGGTGCCATCTCTTATCCAGGTAAGCATGATCCATCAGACAAGAAAACCTTCTCCCACTGGTATGTGGATCAGTCCTGATGCTCACAACTGTAGGTGTTTTGGTGGAGTACACAGATCCGCATGGGCACCCTGACCGGTCTACAGCTATGTAGCTCCATACTCAACAAACTCCCATGCGCGGTGTGTTGTGGCTCCTTTATATTAGAGTGAACATTTATTTCTTCAGCAGTTTGAGCTCCAGCAGCTCTTCTATTGGATCGGACTACACAGGCCAGCCTTCTCTCCCCACATGCATCAGTGTGCCTTGGCCACCCATGACCCTATTGCTGGTTCACCAGTTTTCTTTCCTTGAACCATTTTTGCTATGTACTGACCACTGAGGACCAGGAACATCCCACATGAACTGCAGTTTTGGAGTTGCTCTGACCCAGTCGTCTAGACATCATAGTCTGCACCTTGTCAAAGTCAGATCCATACACTTCCCCATTTTTCCTGATTCTTACACATAAATTTCAAGAACTAATTTTTCACTTACTGCTTAATATATCCCACCCCCTGCCAGGTGGCACTGTAACCTGGTAGTCAGTGTTATTTCCTTCATTTACTTTACCTCCTTCACCTCAGCTTCCGGCCATGGGGCGGTGGAGAATTACTTCGTAAGCAGATTAATGCAGTTTTATATTACAGGTGTGTCATCTGGCCAGGTGATTCTGGGTCCTGAGGAGTCAGTGCAGCATCCTTCACACTAGACACACAGCAGTGTCACAGTACTTGAACTTCAGTGTAACACTACTCGCTTTTGTGTTCATTTATGTGACTAATCCTTTAGAGTAATCTGATCGGATATCCAGTTTTGTTTTAAGAAACATTAAATGACTGGCTATATTAAACTTAAAGCTGCTGTAACTGCTGGTATGCTTTAGCTTTAGCTATTATGTCATGTATGTTGTAATCAGTTAGCTTAGCATCCTGCAGCTAAATCAGCCTCTTTCTTTCTAACGTTTTAATTATCTCATTCTTAAATTTTTCTTTCCTTACGCCTTTTTGGTAACGCTCACAGCCTGCATTTAGAGCCCGAAAGCACCGGGACGACGTATGCTCACTGTCTCCGTGACAACCAAATCAATCACAGGAGCTTACGGTGCCCGCGTGCATTCATTTTCCAGCAGCGAAGCGGCTCACGCTGCAATGCGAGTACGAATACAGCAGGGTCCCTTTAGCAAATAAAATAAATACAAATCTCAATATGATGTATAGCCATTTTTACTTGTACATGTATCCTATCATATTGCTGTCTCTGTAGATGACTGTGTGTGTGTGTGTGCGTGTGTGTGTGTGTGTGTGTTTGAGGTTCCTAATGTGATAGTGTAAGTAAGTCCTATAGTGGTTTTATTATTGTGATTGTCTCTGGCTACCTGCACTGGGACTGCAAAGTGAAAAAAGCTAACGCTAACACTGGGGAAAAGCATCTTTTTCCCCCCTCCATTGCAGCTTAAAAATATAAAAACTTTGTCTGAATACCGTCTGCGGAGAATAACTGTTTGCATGTCTGAAGCCTACACCTGTCTGCTTTGAGTGTTAATTCCTGCATAACCCCGACGCTTAGGTGTTCGGTCATGTATTAAATGTAGTAACTGTAAGAACAGCAGATTTTCATGTCTGATGTCACTAAGCTGGTTCCTGCTGCAGTTACAGTGAAACATGTCAGTTCGGCGTGAATCCATTCCCCTGTTTTTCCATCTGTGGTTCTAATTTTAACCTCAAGAGTAATGAAGGTTCTATCCTGCTCTCAGTTTCTAGAAATACTTCCTTTTCTGCACCATTCATAAAGTCGCCCATGCCCTCTAAAATCTAGAAATGGTTTGAAGTGTGTAAAGTGTAACACCTTAAGCCCTATTCACACTGGATTTGTTTTCCATGCGGAGGCGTGTAATGTAATTATTCCCGGAGGTTCTCTGGAATCTTTTCTGAGAAACCATCCCTCTCCATGTTTTACCTGACATATTACCCGAGCAGGAGGAATAACTCCAGGTGATATTTATCCTGTCTGAAGTGACATGCTGGTAAAGATTGTGTAAAGTCCTGAGGGAAAAGGGGTTTAGTTCTTTTTCTTCAGTATAAAGACGCACCAGGAGACATTTGATCTTTTCTCTTTTCTCTCATCTCGTGCTGAAACCTGAAGTTTAAAATGCAGAACAATAAATAAAGGGGCAAATTGGAGAAGTGACGCTTCCGCAGATTTTGGAACGTTTTTGAGCTTCCAGCACAAGTACACACTACAGACGTGTTATAGTCATGTGACCTACAAATGATTAAGCCATGCCCACTACAACTAACATAAAACTGTGTGTCCAATGCGTGGATTATTTTAATTGTAATTTACAGATTATTATGATTTACACATATTTTTTCAAACTCATTTCCATAATTTTTTTTATTTTATAAAGCTAATTTGCAACAATGACCGCTGTTAAAGCGATATATAACTAAAATTGAATTGAATCAAATTGAATTGAACTTTATAGCGAGATCACTTATCCTGTCTGAATCGATGAGAATGACTACAGACGTTCGTCGACTATGTAACTGAACAGAAAACTAATCCCATCTGAGTAGTGCTTCATCACGCTGTCATATGTGAGCGTAGTGGGTCGATGTATTGTGTGTGATGTGGTGGTGGTGGTGGTGGTGGTGGTGGACCAGGTGAGACTCACACTCGCACACATAGCCCGTTCCTCTCTCCTGTGGACTCTGCCTGCTGGGAATGATTGCTCCTGGGCTGGTGGATAGTTTATGATTGCCTTTCTGAGTCAAGGGCATCTCTGCGCACTACAGGCGGGATTGATGGCACCCGGGATCCTTAATGAGCAATTCTGACTCATAAGACTCTGGACAAACCTCGGCACCGCAGCCTGAGCGTCGCCGGAGAGCATCATCCGAGCCGAATGAAATGAAGTGAAATTGAATCGCTCCTCTTTTAGTTTTGGGGGGAGAAATTGTAATTGCTTTTTGTTTTGAATTAATATTAGTTGAGAGCGCGAGTGCTGGTGTGGGACTATGCGTGTCCCTCCATTAGGTCGTGATGAAACATGCTGATGTATTAAATGAATATGAAATGAAGTGAAATAATTTTTAGGCTGCAGGTCTCTGACAGTGGATTTTTCCAACACTTATTCAAACGTTTTTGTGAATTAACCTCATGTAGAGATAGAACTTTAACCTGATAATTCCAACCACAAGTCGTCTTGCACGTGGCACTGTCCCGAAGCGATGCAGGGTTTCGTGTTGTAAGAAGGTGTCTTAGATTCCACTCTTTCTCTGTTCATTGTGTGATTTATGATAAAGCTCACCTGTCAGTGATGGGGTATCAGACATGTTTCGATGTTGCACATGACCATAGAGAGATGTACGCGGTTCCACAGACCCACCACACGCTGAAGGTTTCTAATGGAGATTAATGCTTCGGTTATGTTTCCCCATCACCCAGTAAACACGCTGCACCTGTACAGAGAGATTGCAGTCCATTGATTTAGTAGCATGTCTTTACAGTAGATTTAATAGAGCTTTCTTATCCAGGTCGGAATTCATCTCCTCATGCTTCATGCATGTCTCATATTCATATGTTCTCTCACTTCATCGTCTCTGCTCTTCTGTAGCATTAAGATATGCTGTATTATTCCACTGGATCTTATGAAGCTGGAGGAGACAAGGAGGAAATGATTGGCTGAAGGTGTGGGCCAAAGGTGCTGAAGCTTAGGAATAAGTGGAGTTGGAGCCTGAAGTAAGGAAGGTGTAATGGAGAGAGCACGCTAGCACAGTGGATCCTTGAACAAGGGCTGACTTGGGTGATGATTACCTACTGGAGTGTGTGTGTGTGTGTGTGTGTGTGTCTGTGTATGTGAGTGAGAGACAGAGCGAGAGAGAGAGAACTGAAGAAGCGTAAACGTGCCTGGAATTACCTGAAGAGCAAGTGACGCATGGTAAAAGAAAACCAAAAAAGGAAAAGGAAGTAAAATGGTTTGAAAATGAGCAAAAAGACGTGAGAAGAAAGAAAGCATAGCTAGTGTGTGTGTGTGGAGGGAGACACCCATTAATTTCTCTTGTTCCTCCAGGGAGCTGTCTCTTACTCCTTCTGGGTCTGTGGTTCATCTCCCTGGGATTAACACCTAATTAAGGGAAGATTTCTATCAAACCTCATGTCAATCTTGAGCATTCTGATGCCATGACAGTCTCTTTGATCTTGTGAGAGATCTCACTGGCTTTGGAGAAGAATTACCTAAATGTATATGAATGCTGATCAATGCATGCAGTGAGATTTGGTATTAAGCAGAAAGCACTCTGTTTCTGGAGAAGCATCTGGCTTTCTGACTGATGGTCTTGGTGTCTCCATAGGATTTTTTATTTTTTTTTGCTTTTGATGACAAAATCAGGAACACATCACAGCATTCCTTGCCTGGTTATCGTAAAATTCTGAAACCAAATCAGAGATGTTTTAAAGTCTTAAGCAGGGATTTTGTATTATTGATTGCAAACGACACATACAGAATTCTCCGCAGCCACAGCGTGGTTATCGGATAAACCAGAGAGGCAATGCATGAGTGAGATGTGTGGTCTTTTGCTTGTGCATTTAACCGTTTAACTCAGTTCATTAGAGCTTTTTTCCAGCTAATTACACAAGAACCCTGCCCCTGAGACAAGGGTACGTTTAAACGACAAGCTCTCAGACGAGATCCCCTGAGTGTGAGCTTTGGTCATTCCACCATTTTTTTTTTTGCGTACAGCTGAATCGGGTAATAATTGAAATTAGATTTTGTGTTTGCAGGAAATAGTTTTCTATTCACAGAACATTGAATGGCAGGATAACACCATACGTACGCATCCTCAGCGATAAGTTTTCATTGTGATCTCCTTTTTTTTGGCTTATATTCATGAAATGTAGAAACGTATGAAAAGGCATGCGTGTAAACTGGCTTATTATTCTCTGTGGGTTTAAAGATAGAATGTCTGGTTCTGCATTCTGCTGCTCATATTGAATGACACCCACCCCCTCACCACGTGCTCACTCGGTGTGTGGCGTCTGCGGCTTCCCACATTGGGCTCCAAGAGGAGCGATCTGCGCTAACAGAGCTGTACTCCCATTAAGAGCCTGTTGAGGAAGGGGGTTACCAAGGCAATTCAGTCACAAGAGAGCTTTTATCAATGAGAGCTCTGTCTCACCTCAGCAACATCCTAAGCGCTATTGTCAGCTCAACTGGCCACTCTTATGAAAGGAAACAACAGTCTGTAGAGATGCCAAAAGAAAGCTGATTGGCTGATCCGTGTCCAATCAGAGTGAATAGCAGGGTTTACGTTTACAGCAGAGGAGGACGTATAGAGAATGTGGATGATTGATAATAATGCACAATCATTACATGGTTTGGGTTTTGTCTCAGAAGTAAGCTTGCAGTTTGGCGTTTAATGAAATAGTTTCTAGTTTATTGTTATCCATACTTAATTGTGCATGCAATCTAAAAATAGAACTTAATAACCTATG
This sequence comes from Clarias macrocephalus, assembly GCA_011419295.1. NCBI lineage: Eukaryota > Metazoa > Chordata > Actinopteri > Siluriformes > Clariidae > Clarias > Clarias macrocephalus. The sequence goes on along the minus strand of JAAGKR010005271.1, from coordinate 35,612 downwards.
GCTTCGGAGTGAATGTTCTGAAATTATGTGAAACATTTTCTTACTGATATGTTGGTGAACAGAGTCCAGGGGCAAGTATTTAATGGTGCACTGGAGATGTTGAAAACCGGTCTTGAGGTTTTGACATTTGTAGCCTGAAGGATTGAGTGTGTACGAGGATAATGAGCATGTGCATTGTTGTAGCCGAGACTGGATGAAGTCAGTTCCTGAGGCTGTTTGGAAGAGGGAGAATATGGACGTGAATAGGCTGATTAAACAGCTAATCTGCGTATAGCTCCACTGAGTAGGATCTCATGTACAGCAAGACCAGTTAAAATTCTATACCCTGATTTATGAAGAGTAGAGCTCAAAAGATCTGTGCTGTGTATCATGTGAAACGTCTGGTTTGTGTGTTAACATGTAACATTATTTAAAGCTACGTGGGCTGCAGCTTAAGGACTAATTGTATGCAAACAGCTGGAAGCTCTTTAGTTCTCTGCTCTGCTAATCTCATTCTCTTTTTGCTCTCTTTTCTCCTTTACCTGTGTTGTCAGTCTGATGTATGGGAGCTCCAGATCCTCCCATCCAGACTCCGAATTACTCCATCGTCAAGCTTATGCCACACCACACCCCCTACAGGGCTATGCCACTAATCATCACCCAGGCAGCTCTGGACAGGCTGGGGCATGGGGAGCTGCAGGCCGGAGCCTAGGTGAGGAACTTTTATTTTGAATCTGTTAAAAAAAATAAATAAATAAATAAATAAATAAATAAATAAATATAAACTTTTAAAAAATGCATTAAATAAAACTGTTATAATATAACAGTAGTATATATGTAGTAATATACTGTACCTATATATGGTATATGCATTATGATTTATTTTATAGGGCTTTCGGGTTTGTTTGATGCTGGGTTACACCATGCTAGCCCCTCAGGGCCTGATGCTTCAGTCATGAACTTGATCTCTGCTTTGGAATCCCGAGGTCCACAACCTCCCCCATCTGCCTCCTCCCTCCTTTCTCAGTTCCGTACCCCGTCTTGGCAGACTGGTAAGCATCAAACAGTCCTCAATTTTTCTTTATGGTACAGATTGTTATGCAAATTAATATTTAAACCTATGTAGTTGTTACCTGGTTGATTTAGTTTTATCCGTCTTTCTCTTTGAAGCGATGCATACCCCAGCCCCTGCTGAGCTCTTCATCTCCAGTGCTTTGCCTGGATCTGGCTCATTCCCTTCTTCCTCTGCCCTGTCAGCATACCAGCACCCTGCCTCCTTCACTGGCCGTTCATTTTCTGGGGTGACACCGTCACTGTCCCTCCAGGATGCACCTACATTTAGCCCTACCTCCAATGGCCTCCTATCACCCCATGATCCTTTGCTACACATAAAAACACAGTCCCAGTCCAGCCTGGGCTTTGACCGTCTTCTCTCATCACAGAGTGCAGCAGCATACAGGGGAGGGCAGGAGCCCTCAAGTGGTCCTCAGCCTCAAGTACCTACATCGTCCCCTGCCCGCCACTTGCCTCCCCCTCAATTTAACCTGCTCTCTTCCCAACTTCAAGAGCAGTCATCCCACCTGTACAATGCTTCTGTATTCTCTTCAGCACCTGCACCCTCACAACCACCTACCCCACAGGAAAGAGCAATTCCAAGGCAAGACAGTGTTATTAAGCACTACCAGAGACCGTCCCCTGCACAGTCCCAGTTGCCTTCATCCACATCACATCCCCTGCAACATTATCTTAGCTGTGGAGCATCAGGCTACCAGCAAATTCCACACCATCGACATGGTGGAATGAACTGTAGCCCCCTTGGTGACCAGAGCCCATCATCTGACCCCAAACCATCACCTCGATCAGACCAAGTGTACCGCCCCATAGTACAGCCCCCATATAGCTCTTCCTCAACATCTTCATCAGCTGCCTCCGGTAGTGGTATTGGGAAATCAGGAAAGAGTTCTAGTTCTAGCAGTGGCTACTCATCCTCTAGCTCCTCCTCATCCAGAACTCCTCACACACCACCCTCAGCTTCTTCTACAGCTTCATCCTCCTCCACTTCCTCTAACCCGAGTGCTTCATCTAGTGCCTCTTCTGCTCCTTCAAGGCAGCAACCACCTCCCCAATCTACACCACAACCCCCTCCACCACCTCCTCCACCACTCCCTGTTTCTTCCTCTGCCACACAACAGGCTCCTCCTAAACCCTGCCTTTCCGCATATGGCTCCCCTGTGGCTCCTGTTAAACCCACCTCTGGTATCCCTGTCCAAACCCCACCACAACAACATTCGCAATCATATTCACCAAATCAACCTCCACCATCCCACCTCTCACAGCCTTTTGGAGGGTTCAGTTCCCCTCAGGCCCAGGAAGTTAGCTCTGGTCCTGGGGTATCAGGAAAAGGATTTGGGGGCCTTGGAGCAACAGGGCGTTCTTTTTCAGGGGATGGTGTATATGGTTCTGAATCAGGATATGGTTCTTTACCACCATCGCTTGGAGGAGCAGGAAGTCCTTCAATGGGCTATGATGGTACAGGACATTCACCTGCCCTGATTGGATCTGGAGGTGGTGCTGGTTCAACAAATAGTGGTACTGGCTCAACAGGTGGTAATTCAGCAGCTAATAGCAGCAACAGTGTTATAAGTGGTGGAGCTGGAGGATCATACCATCTTCCTGATTCCAGTCCTTCACCGTCTGTTAACTCTGCAATCATTAGACCTGGATTGCACTCCCCTGTACCCACTCACCCTGCACAGTCTCCAGGAGGAACTGGAGGTAATAAGTACCTATCATCGGTTCTCTCTCCTAATTTTTTAGCTTCTCCACAGGGTTATTCAGACACACGAGCACCACCACCACAAGGACAGCCTTATCATTCTGCACCACCCAAGAGCAAGACAGAGTCTGATATGCTTGGCATTGAACGATCTCAAGAGGAGGATGAAGATGATGATGATTTTTTAATACAGCACCTTTTGCACTCTCAAAGCCCTGCGCCCCATCCATCTCAGCACCACACTCAGCAACAGGTGACTTCTCAGCAACAGTCCACTCAGCCACAAGCAATGCCACAAGGTAGGGAAGAAGCTAAGGGAATGTCTGCCTATGATCTGAAGGCATCTGAGGAACGTTATCAACTGCAGAGTGTAATTCGCACCAATAATGCCACTAATAATGTTGGACCAGGAACAGCAAACACTGCTGGACAAGGAACTGGTGCAGGGACTGGCCAAGAGAGTCACCTGGAAATATCTTTAAAGAAGCAGCAAACAAAAATAGAGAGAGCAGTATCAGGAGCTGGGGCAAATGGAGGAAGAGGGGGAATTGATTCACTCCCCCATTCCCACCAGCATGCTCCACACACACACCAACATGACTCCCTTGGCTCAGTGGTCCATTATGGGAGAGGGGACTCCTATGCTCACCAGGCACACCAACATCACTCTACACACACTTCCCACCCACAGCACTCCCAACATCCACAGCACTCTCACCCCCATTCCCTGTCTCACACCCATGTAGAGGTCAAGAAAGCTTCAGATTCATCCGAACTGCCATACATACGAAAACCACCAGACTTGCAATCACAAAGGTCCCAGACTTCCCTTTCCCACATGGATTCACCACCTGATCAGACTCCGCAACCTCAACAAACTCATCTTCTACAGTCTGTACTTTCTCACTCCACACGTAACAAGATGGACACTCAACAGGTTCCTCAACCAACACCCCACCCAATGAGCCAGCAGGCTTTAATGGGACCAAGTGGAGGCCTTGGAACTGGTGCTGGTGGGAGTGTGGAAACACAGTCACAGGCCTCGCAACTTCAACTCCAACTCCAATCTCAGTCTATGGAGGCCCACTATGGATGTGAGGCACAGCAAAACCAAAGCCAGTCGAGTCAGAATTCAGTCTCCCAACTCGAAATGCTTGAACGATCACTCTCTAGAACAAACAGCCGTGAAGGTGCAGGACCTACTGAGAGGATTGTTGGTGGAGATGGAAGTGGTAATGAACATCAAAGACCACAGCAGCAGCATAGGATGCCTTCACATCACCAGACCCACCATCAACAGCAAACACCTTCTGAGCTCCATGATTTCCTGAATGAGCCAAATTTGAGCATGTCAGCCCCATCTCATCTGCATCACATGGCCGCTCATCATGGACACCCGCATTCCCACCACCAACCACAGCCCCATCAACATCATCAACACTCCCACCAGCACTCTCGCCACATCCCAACCAACACAGGACCAATGCAATCCCAGGCTCAGCCCAGGGAACCAGAGCCCCAGCTTCCCCAGCCACAGCTAGATCAACTTAAAGACCACCAGTTTGACACTGAAAGTTCTGTAGTGAAATCTGCACAGAATCAAGGACAGAGTCAACAGCAGCAGCAGAGGTTTGTGCCTCTGACCTCAATCTGTTTCCCTGACTCACTTCTCCAAGATGAGGATAGATCATTTTTTCCAGCAATGGAGGACATGTTTTGTTCTGAGGACTATAAACCAAGCTGTGCAGGTGCAGGACAAGGAGGTCAGGATATTGTGTCTGAAGCACGTGTAAATGTTCAAGATGGAATAGAGTCGGTTAAGGCAGGTGGAGGGGCAAGTGGATATGATATGATGGGCCACCATGGTGACCAGGGTTATGGGCAGTACTGTCACAGTCTTTCTGAATCTGGCAATGGGACTATGCATCTAGATTTGGACTCATTGAAAACACATGAACTCCCATCTACTGTGAATACAGAGCAACTGGGCCTGATTCAGTCTCAGGCACCAGGCATGGGAATGGGTGGAACAGGATCTAGTGTAGATGGAACAGGGAACAAAATTATGGGAAATTCTGGTGTAGGAAGTGGCTCTGGGACAGGTGGGCTGAACTCGCCTATCTTTTGTTCCTCTAGACCAAAAAAACTGTTGAAGACCAGCTCCTTTCACCTTCTTAAACAGCGACGAGACACCAATTCCCAGTCACAGACAAAGAAAACGTATGCTCAAGAATATGAATTTGAAGACGATGAAGATAAAGCAGATGTTCCTGCTGACATCCGATTGAACAGCAGGAGACTTCCAGATTTGCTTCCTGATCTGGTGTCCAGCTGCAGAAAGTCTAGTGGTGGTTCAGGGGTAGGTGGTCTAAGTCCCCTAATGGGTGACTTGGATTTCTGCAACCCAGCAGGATACTCAGCACTTGGACCTGCTCCACAGCTCCTTCCCCATGATGGGCCAAAGAAGAGAGGCAGGAAGCCCACCAAACCCAAACGAGAAGGCCCTCCTAGGCCTAGAGGAAGACCTCGGATTCGCCCACTTCCTGAACCTCCTTATTGCAGGGGGCTAATGGGTCCTGGTGCAGGGGAGAGCCGAAGGGGTCGTGGTCGAGGAAGGGGTCGTGGCAGGAAAGATGATGTCATGTTGGAGATGCATAGAGACATCAACAAAAGCCAGAATTACCATCAACAGTCTCACCAACAAGCGACTCATCTCCATCACCAACAACAACTTCAACAGCAACATCCACAACAGCAGCACTTACCGCAGCATCAACATCTGCACCACCATTCACAGCCACAGCAGCACCTCCACCCACAACAGCAACACATGCACCAACAGCAGCACCTACATACACAACACCACCAGCACTTACATCAGCAGCAAACACAACATCAACACCAACAACAGTCTCAACAGCAGTACCAGGAACCCGTCAAACCAATTAAAGTGAGTCAAACAAAATGCTTTGTTTTAAGATTTATTTTAACATTTTGATTATTTTATAGAATTATATTATTTTTCATATTAGATTATTTTATAGCATTATACCTTTTTCTAGATAAAGCTTCCCCTTCCCCCCATGCCCTCATCTGAGTCCCTCCTGAGGACAGACTCCTTGTCGAGCACAGATCCAGTTCTATCTGATGGCTCAGTGGGATCTGCACCAACGCTTGGTCTGAGCCCCGGACCCACTTCTGCACTGGACATGAACAGAACCGATATGAACTGTGGTCAGGGTAAAATGAAAGAGAAGGATCAAGAGGTAAAAAAGGAAGAAAATACAGTAACTCTTCATAAAGAACATAAAATATCAAAAGAAAAATATAGTATATAAATACGCTCCCAGTTATTAATATTTGTTATTGAAAATGGAAATAAATAAAAAAATTAAAAAATTAAGACTTCTTAACGAAGGTTCAGTAAATGATAATCCTAACATGGTGAACCCTGTGGAAAATAAAAAATGGGTAGTAGCACTTCCTTGTTATCCAAAGGTTTGAAGATATTAAAGTCTGTTTTGTGAATTATTTTATATTACCAAGGTTTTGTTGGTTGCTATTTATTGCATATTCGATCGCACTATACTATTGTCAGAAGCACAAGAAGGGTTTCATGTCATAGAATTAATTAATTTCTATTTACTACTGCAATCTTTACAAATTAATGCTCATACTCATCCTTATTCGCATGTCCAATATTATGTGCAATATTTCTCATACTTTTTTCACAAAAGGATTATACAAATGCAGAAAATATTATGTTAAATTATAGTTATCATAAATGTATTTATAGAAAAAAAAGAAAATATTTCACATTCTGTGTATGCACATAGAGAATTTGTCTTTTCTGTTCTTTTCATAAAGGTCCAAAATGCTGAAACTTTAATCATACGATCCTTTCTCTGTGCCTTTGTGTACAATTGTACTTGTGAAATTGCTCTTGTTGCCTCAGCAACAGGTAACCTCAGAAGAGAAGCGAGGAAGAAAAAGCTGGGAATGTAATGTGGATATCTTTAGTTATTGCATATGTAATGTGGCAATGTCTGTGGATTTTCCTCAGATGTCTTGGGAGAGAGACATGGATGACCAGTTGACCCCAGAGGCATGGGCCACCATGCAGAAACTGTCCAGCCCAGTAAGGCATATCTTCCTTATTTTGCGATTTGTTAACAGAGAAATTCATGATGTGTGTGAAACAATGCTGTAAGGAAGAATCCAAGAACACTGCACATATGACTACCAGATAATATTTCACAGACTAGAAGATGTGTGTGTGCTTATCTAAGACGGAATGCATTGTCCTCAGTATGCTGGTGGGTTTAGTTCCACTAGAGGGAGCAGTGCAGTCTGAGTGTGAGATGATTGACAGCCTGCCATGATCTATCTGTCCTTAAAAAAATGCAATAAAAGAAGGGGAGAGAGCTGGCTGTTGCCAGGGTAGCTGTTGCCATGGTTACTCATTCATAGTAACCACCATCCAGCCCCCCTGCTGTACTACCTCCCGTTAGACACACCTAATATACAGCACCATGCAAAAGTATTCAGAGTCTTCATCAATTTGCTTATTTCGCCAGATTAATGAATTACACAGATTTTTTGTATTAATTTTGGAGCACTAGTATTTGAAATTAATTGTTCAATGTCTCATGCTTTTAACGAATAAATTATTCTGAGAAAAAAATGCTCAAGTAATCTTTATATTCCTAAACACGCCTTATGAAATACAAAATTGCCTTTAAATTGATCAATCTTGATGAAAATTAAAATTCCACAGTAAACACTAAATTATTCGGACATTAAATTTCTGGGATATCTGTGAAACTGACGACTAAAGAGAATTGTATTTAAGGCTACAAAATAGAATAAAATATAATTTAGGAATTACAACGTGGACATTGCTGATCCACCGACCCGGGAGTGGATCCACCTCAAACCACTGAGACTGCACAGAAAATCCTATCCGTTCCATTCTGTGCGAGAAGGCGAGCTTCATGAAAGAAGCGAGAAAACGGGCAGAGGAAAAGTGCACCACTTAACGATAAGCTAGGGCTGGATGACAGTGTGTAGTTCAAAAGAAGCCAGTAATCATGAAAAATATTCTGTAATTGGGCAAAAAAAATCACATGTGCACTCATGCATACGATTCTGTGTCGAGGCAAAATGACAAAATAAAGATACCAAAAATCAAAGCAATATATACGGTATATACAGTATAAAATGTGCAGTTAATGCTGCACATAGATTTGTTGGCAGTTTGATTAATCAGTTCATGAGACACGTATCTGGATTGTGGCTGCATTGTGCCTTGGACTGCTTTTCATCAGCAGGTGTTGTGTACAAAACGCATGCACACACTGCTAGAGAACCTGTTTCAGACTGCTGAAAGACACCTGAGCAGATAATATTAGAGGAAGCAGCTGCTAGTTGCTAATAAGGACTTGTTTTGCAAGTGACTGTAATGTGAATCCATAACAAATCTAAAAGTTTCTGATTATTTTAAGTGTAAAATTCAGTTATAAACGTGACCGTGTTTGAGTCGTGCAACTATCAGAAATGTGAGGCACAATGAGTTTGTCCCAGTGGTTTTGCATCAGAACATCATCAACCTGTTAAGTCTTTTGGCTCAAATGTTGAGTTTGAGAAGATGCAATTCCTAAGCTTGACTTAAAGGAATGCTTAGATAGACTTGGTGTATTTTATTAGCATGTGGCTCTGACTGTAAACTGTAAGACCTCCTTTCTATTTTCTCAAAATATATCATTTGTGTTTAATGAATCCACTCTTACTTCCCTTCCTCAATCCCTCTCTCTCAGACCGATGACAAGCCATCAGAGCTGAAGTCTGGCTTCATCACTTCCTTTCTGGACTTTCTAAAAACAGAGAAGAAGCCTCCATCTGGTCCACTTCACATGGATGGATCCAGTCCTGTACATGAGCCCTCTGTGAAGGGAGGGATTCGTCCTTTATCACCACCTCCACCACCACCTCCAACTCCTCCACCTTTTGGGGAGACTGAAGGAGAAGGAGGTCTCGCATTGAGCAACTGCCCTTCACCGTGTAAACGCCTGGACGAGGAACTCAAGAGAAACCTGGAGACGCTGCCGTCCTTCTCCTCTGATGAAGAAGATTCTGTAAGCAAGAACCAGGACCTTCAGAAGAGCATCTCCTCCGCCATCTCTGCCCTCTATGACACACCCCACAGTCTGGCTGCCCTCCCGCCCCCTCCCACACCATCTCCACCCCCTTCACAAGCCCCGCCCCTCGATACACCTCCACCGCCTGCTGATTCAGATACCTTCCCAGAGCTGGAGACTCAAATTATGACCCATGACCTTCATACACACACTGAGCTGAACCTGCAGGAAAGGACACACACTCCAGAGGAGGAGGAGGAGGAGGAGGAGGATGAGCCCATAGCGGATGATGGGCCAGAGGAGCTAGAGGAGGAGAGAATGCAGAAAGTGGAAGATAAAGAGGATGAGTTAGAGGAAGATGGAGAAGAAGAGGAGATAGTACAGAGTAGAGGAGAGGAGATGGAAAAAGAGGAGGATGCTGAAGAGACGGAGTTCCGCGTCATGGATTCTCCCAAAGTCAATGGTAAGTGCTTTGGGTTTGTGCTGTGTGATTGTATACGTCTGAACAGTTTGTGGCTTTAAGTCTAGAGCTATAATTTAGAGATGAAGCTTGGCTTATCATTGCCTATCTCCGAGTAAGAATTATAAAGACACACTAAACCATGATGCAGTACTGGTAAACTTCTAAACTTAAGTGTACAGTCTTATGCAAAAGTTTAGGCACCTCTTGATAAATAACAAATTTTGGTGATTTTTTAATTGAAAAGATGTTAACACAGTCTGCACAATATTTTCAGCAAACATTGGTGCATAGTTACTTTTTGTTAAATTGAAAAAAAAAAAAAATAAATAAAAACATTATTATGGTACTGTGCAAAAGTTTGGGCACCCTAAGAGTTCCAGCGTCTCAGATTCTTTTTACAAGGTTTCAGACGTTAATCAGCTCATTAATGACGCATGGCAACAGCTGTCATTAGTAAATGCTTTGACTCTTCAAACCTTGTGCACGCACTTGCGGTCACTCAACAACCCTGGGTTCCTCTAAGCAGCTGTGTAAGTTATTGATGCCCACAATGCAGGAGAAGCTACAAGAAGATAGCAAAGCGTTGACAGCTTGCAGTTTCCACAGTGAGAAATGTAATTAAGAGATGGCAGTTCTGGGGAACTGTGGAGGTCAAGATGAGATCTGGAAGACCAAGAAAACTCTGGGAGAGAAGAGAACTGCTCGTATGCTGGTCAGAAAGACAAATCAAAACCCCCATTTGACTGCAAAAAACCTGCAGGAAGATTCAGCAGACTCAGGAGTGGTGGTGCACCGTTACACAAGACCTTCATGGAAGTGTCAGCAGAAGAAAACCTTACCTGCGTCCCCATCATAAAATCCAATGTCAGAAGTCTGTAACAGAACATCTACAGAAGCCTGAAGCGTTTTGGAAACAAAGGAGCAGCATGTCATGAAAAGAGCACTTTGCCAACTATTAATCATGGGGGTAGATCTATCACGCTTTGGGGTTGTGTTGCAGCCAGTGGCACAGGAAACACTGCACACGTGGAGGGAAGAATGGATTCCACTAAATACCAGCAAATTCTGGAAGCAAACATCACATCATCTGTACAAAAGCTGAAGCTGAAAAGAGGAGCTTCTACAACAGGACAATGATCCTAAACATACCTCGAAATCCACTATGGAAAACCTCAAGAGACGCAAGATGAAGGTTTTGGGACGGCCACCACAGTCCCCTGATTTAAACATCACTGAACATTTGTGGGTAGATCTTAAAAGAGCTGTGCAGGCAAGACCACCAAAGAATATTACAGAACTAGAAGCCTTTTGCAAGGACAAATGAGAGAAAACTGAAAAACTTTTAGCTGCTATAAAAAGCGTTTACAAGCTGTGATATCTGCCAGAGGAGGCGTTACTGAGTGCTGATTATGTAGGGTGCCGAAACTTTTGCACAGTGCCACATTAATGTTTTTATTTTTTATCTTTGTTCAATTTATGACATAAAAAGTGCATCATAGTTATGCATCAACATAACTATGCATCAATGTTTGCTAAAAATATTGTGCATTTTTTCCATTTCCAAGAGAGACTGTGTTAACATCTTTTCAATTAAAAAATCACCAAAATCCTTTATTTATCAAGGGGTGACTAAACTTTTGCATAAGACTGTATGTTAACGTATAAATCCGGCATTTTTGCAAAATTTTCACAAAAGGAGAAGATTATTCAAGTGTCCTCATACAGCAAAATCACTTCTTCAGTTTTCCAGGACTAGAACAGTTAATAATTGTGGTCTCCTTTATAGACCCAGCAGAAACCCTAATGTTGGATGAGCGTTGTAATATACAGTGGAACCTCGGATTGTGAGTAACGTGATTTACGAGTGTTCCGCAAACTGAGCAAAGATTTTAAATAAATTTTTAATCGGAAACCGAGCAAGTATTAGTTTACGAGTATCACGTATCACGCATGCGACTCTTATTTTGACACCGAGCGTCACTCTTGCGCTGCGGAATTCTTTCAGCCTCTCTTATGTGCGTGCGTGTGCTTAATTTGACACCAACACACACACACGCACAAACACCCTGACACACGCACAGACGCTCTCTCGCCTTTTCACCCCCTCCCCGGCTTCACAAACACACAGAAACTCTGCTCTGTCGTGATTCTTTTCATAAAGTAAGGTGCTGGTTCATTTTTTTTTTTTTTACTTTACAGGAGTGATTCCCTTAGTATGCGCTCACGCCAGTGTCAGAGAGATGTCTTTTTTTCCTGTTAAAACGGTGTTTCCGTTGTGTTTGTGTGTATGTTTGTTGTGAAACTTAAAAAGCGAGGTGGGGAGAGGGAGGAGGAGTGTTACTGTATAAAACGAGGCGAGGGAAGTGGCTAATTACACACACACACACACACACACACACACACACACACACACACACACACGCGGCGCCTGCGCGCACCAACGGAAACACTTATCTGTCAGGATTTATTTTTATATTTATTATTATTATAAGGTAAAGTGCAGATTAATTTGTTTTATTTTCATTTTATAGATTGTATTAATTATTTTTATGTATTTAATTTTTGGGGCTGTGGAACGAATAATTTGAGTTTTCATTATTTTTTATGGGGAAATGATGATTTGGTTTACGAGCGTTTTGGAACACAAGCCCACTTCCGGAATGAATTATGCTCGTAATCCAAGGTTCCACTGTAGTCATAACTAATGTTGTGATGATGACCACCAGGACAACATTGCTTATGAATGTTATAATGACTTTGATAAAATGACTTTGGAATAATTTTGAATGAACAACCCAATCTTTATTTGAGCGTTTATGTCAATTAACATCTGTTCACACAATGTCCAATCGCATCCATGCTTCCTTAAATTTCTAACAGGGATTAGAATTCCAACCGGAGACTGGGACGGACACAACAGCTTCCCACACACGGCGTGTATATCTAATGTCACCTCTCTGTTTAATTTTCTTTCAGGAGTATTACTGAGAATAAGAATAAGAATATTGGGCACAGTTAAATTTTATATGGCTTCTCTCTTATAAGGTCAGAGGAAAATAATAATAAAATAAACAGGCAAAAAAGAGCAGCATTTAGTCATATGCAAGAGATGCTAGTAAATGAAAAGTAATTAAATAAAGTTCAATGAAATTGTACAGATTTTCACATTGAACAGGAAGGGTTGTGTGATTTGCAGTTAAGAAGCTGACATATTTGCAGAGCTTGGTTATATTTGCAGTTTGTGTGTGTGGATAGGTGTGATGGACGCCACAGCCTTACGAAAGAAGTCTGTCCATGTGGGATTGAATTGATTTGTACCTTTTGCCCGATAGCTACAGTTTGAACAGGGAGTAGCCAGGGTGTGTTTTGTCTCAGATGCTGCTGCTGCTAGCTTCCTTACTGGTTGGCTAGCACAGACACTGTCCGATGTGTTGGCCGCTTTAACTACATAATTCAGGGCCTTTCTTTCAGCGGTTGTGTAGCTGGCGTACGACACAGTCATGGAGTTTGTCAGTATGCTCTCAGTGGTAGATCTTAGCTCCCAAATTACTCAGTGTTTCTACAGCATCCAAACTGCATCACAGCCACATTCACAGAACACATCTCAGTCCTAAGCCTCCTTTTTTAACCTTTTGGCTACTTTGCAATTTAATATTTAAGAAAATTGTTCTATGTTTGCACATTTGCTAGCATCAACAGTGTGTTCCATGGCGGTCCAGTGGTCTGCATGCATGACATTTGGATAACGTTGAACAAATGTGAATTTTGTTCTGACGTCATTTCACCGAAGTAATTGTAACTTTTGAAAACAACCCAATACCCAAGCTGTCCCAACATCTGTAACGTTGCCAAATTAACATCAGTATGTTTTTTATAATGAAAAATATCCTGCTGGGAAAAGTTAAAATGACAGATTTCCATGTATCTGTTCTGACATTAAGTGAGACTGTCGTAATTCAGGATTTCTATAAGTTGGAGACATTTTTATACTCAATTTTTATCCCTCAATGAGAGGTCACTTTCCCTGGCGAGTGACCTTTGGACTCCGTTTACACTTGATTGTTTTAAAACCGATTTAAACATAGAAGGTGCATTTGAGCCTCATGATGTTCAATTACAATTACACTCCATGCGACTTTTAAGAACCAAAAACCAAAGAAGCTCCCTGTAGGTGGATGCTCTGTGAATGAACAATTTTTACTTTTACAACATTAGTGAAGTTCAAATCTGTATAATTTTTGAATAATCAGTTTATAATGCATGTCAGCTCATTATATATAAATTAATCCAACAAACTAATATCTATACAGTCAGGTCCATAAGTATATGAACAGCGAGGCAGCATTGGTGTGTGCCTCTGTACTCCACCACAGGGGGTGTGTGTGTGTGTGTGTGTGTATTGAAGCGATCAGGACGTGACTAAAATGTCGACTTTCAGCTTTAATTCAAGGATTTAACTAAAATATTAAAGATTTACACTAAATGTTTAGGAATTACAGACTTATTCACAGGCTCAAAGGTATTCAGACAGCTGACTGATGAGCAGTGTGATGGCCGGGTTCTGGCTGTTCCTTGGTTGTTTCATAACAGATTAAGGAGATAACGGTTGATTCTGTGTGTTGAATTAGCATTCAGTTTGTGTTCATGAGAACAGACCTCTCCAAGAGAGAGAGAGAGAGAGGAGAAACTTTAGGAGACCAAATCCATGGTGGAGGTGTACAGATGCACAAATGCAGAAACCGTGTCTCTGTACAAATACTTATGGACCTGACTGTATAGTAATGAATTTCAACACAACCCACTGGAGACGCATGTGACTACAAGTGTGTAAATAGTTAAAAAAAAATTAAAGTTACAATCTACATATAAAATGTATTCAGTGAGCCAGTGTGTGTGTATGTGTGTGTTTTTTAGTCATGCATGGTATAACACACACGTGAGCGATTGAAAAAAATGAATAAAATTCCTTATAAAAACAGGTTGCACATCACTGGTAACAAGAAACTGAACTCCATTTGAGCTACTGATAGATAGAATGGTAGCGCAGCATGTGGACAAAATAATCAGCATCTATTTGTTTAACTACTCACGAATAATTAAACTCTTCCATGTCTGAAAACTCCAGCTGCGTTCACACCACCAGACCTGCAGTGAGTCAATCAGATTTTTTAATCATTTTTTTCTGATCGGGTCTGAGTCACTTTTGCATGTAGGTCCAATGTGATCCAGTGTATCCAACACATGGTCATGTGACTTAAATGAGAATGGGCAGACCGGAGTTCATTTGACGTTTTGAGTGCCGGCAGCGCTAGCAACACCTGCTAAAACAGCTTCTGGACCTCAGCAAATCCTTCAGAGCAAAACCCCAAGCAGATTTTAGCAAAAATCACACCCATTGTTTGAAAGTAATAGGCGCTCACGCAAATATGACGCGTTTTAACCCAGATGTATCGATTACAGATACGTGCTGTTTCAGAGGACAGACGCATCCAAAGGTTTAATTATGAAGGTGAATTGTCATGATGCGCAAATCCAATCTGCCCAAAAGATCTGAATTGGACAATGTGGCTTGCAAAGTGAACGTAGTTTTAAAGTTACAGCTTTAACTCAGACTGTTCTAAAGCATTGATACTGGAGACGCCTTCAATATGTGTTATGTACATAAAGCCTCACCATAGAAACAATTAGGTTTTTTTTTCAAAATAACAACACTTTTTAAAAAACAAACCGTGTGCTATATTTGTAATTCATCTCCCCTTTTCCAGATTCTTCATCTGAGCCTCCTCTTGCTCCTGCACCACCCTCTCCTCCATCTCTTTCTCCTTCTCCTCCCACCTCCTTCTCACCATCACCTCTTCCTCCTCCTCTTCTCTCTATTCCCTCTCCTCTTCCTGCTCCAGAGGAGGACAGTCCACAACCACAATCACAGCCACAACCACAATCACAGCCACAACCACAATCACTTCCACCTCAGCCTCATCCAGCTCCACTGCTCCATCAGTCTCTCCCACCTAGCCCTTCTCCTCCGGCTCTCCCTTCCCCGTCTCCTCCTCCTCCAACACTTCCTCCATCTGCCACTCCTCCCCCATCCTCCTCCCCTCCTCTGCCCATGGAGTTACCTCACCTTTCGCCTCCCTCGCCCCCAACCCCTGAAGATGCCCCCACCCCTCAGATCACTGCCCTCCACCTGGCTAAGAAGCAGGACAACGCAGCCATCGCCGGGGAGAGCGAGGATGAGGACAGTGAGAGCGGTGGCGAGGGCATTTTCAGAGAGAGGGATGAGTTTGTGGTGCGCACCGAGGACATCGGCACGCTCAAGGTAAGCATGTATCAACATCTGTTAACATCTGTTACCGTCAACATCCATTACGGCTGGGGATTTATATTAGCCAAGTGTGTGATGCTGTGAGCTTGTAATAGGCTACCTGACCTAGTATCTTCTCTCACTTTTTATTCCCTCTCTCACCTTTATTCCATCTTTCTTTTCTTTATTTCTCACTCAATGTCTCTGAGAAAACTTATTTTCTCCTCCCTCATTTTCATTGTCACCCTAACTCTGCTTCTTTATCTCTCTTTGTCCACCTCACCTATTCTTCTATCTCTTTCCCTCCTCTCATCCTCTAGCTGGCTTTGCAGACAGGACGAGAGCCTCCTCCGATCTGGAGAGTGCAGAAAGCTTTGCTGCAGAAATTTGCACCTGAGATTAAAGATGGCCAGCGGCAGTTCTGTGCCACCAGCAACGTGAGTTGTTCCTCTTAATGACCTTCTCCATCATTCTCGAAGCTTCTCATCTTCTGTTTCTGCTTTCTGTCAGCTCTAAATTCAGTAATAGAATATTTTCCTCTCCTCCTCTCACTCACCTGCAGTATCTTGGCTACTTCGGAGACGCGAAGATGAGATACCAACGTCTGTACGTCAAGTTCCTGGAGAATGTGAACAAGAAGGATTACGTGAGAGTGTGTTCTAGGAAACCTTGGCACAGAGCCGGCATTGCGCTCAGGTAGAGAAACATAAACCCAAATCACAACCTGCAGAAAACACTGTCAGATTATCTCACATTAGCCAACTAGCTAGTGTTAAGACTTAACTTTTTTTAAAAATCCTGTCAGTGAATTCTCGGTTTACCTCAGGTTAGCACGCCATTTCTGAATATAACAAAAAAAAAATGCTTGACATAAAAGTGACTAAAAATTTAATTAATGAGTATTTATAAATATAAAACCAAATCCTTTCAGATTATGTGATTTTAGATTATTGGCAAAGGGTACTAGTAGTTATCATGGGTTATTGAAAGTAGGAACTCCAGCAAAGTCCTGTTAGTTTACCTCAGGTTAGCCAGCAAGCTAATATTAGCAGTAAAGATTATGCACATGTATGATTGTATGTAAAAACACCTTTCAGGTTACATCATGTTAGCTTGATTTCTAGTGTTGCAGTTGCAGAACATTAACAAACATAAAATGTTCATCTTATCTCATGTTAGCCAACTCTTATTCTCTCATTCTAGTGTTAGCAGTGAAAACATTGAATATATATGGACATAGGCTAAAAATCCTGTCAGGTGAACATTGACATCAGTGAATATACAGAACATGACTGAACATAAACGTAAAATCCTACCAGATTCGCTCATGTTAGCCATGGAAGCATTAGCAGTGACGATTTAGAACATTCAGAGTCAAAGTGCTTCTAAGCTCCATTAGCAGTACAAATTGAAGTTACAGTATTCATTCAAATGATAGTTATATTTATTAATATATAGCTTTAAAAACTTTGCTTAGATTATCTCATTTGGGCCAGAAAGCTAGTTTTTTAGCATATTAGAAATAATTTATCCACATTTACATTTAAACTAAAAAATCCAATGTCAGGTTGTGTCATATTAAGAAGCTAGCTAGCATTAGCACAGAAGATTCGGAACATTTATAATAAATCCTCACAGAAATCCTGTCGGATTACCTCAGGCTAGCCAAGAAATCCTGTCATGTTAACACTGGCTCACGTTAGCTAGCTGCACAAACACACACACAATGACACAATAATGCCAGGGACATCATCCTCCAATATATTTTTCAATTTATAATTTGGACACGCCCACATTCCCATGTTTGGTTGTAGGTCATGCATATTCATAGCCCCTCATATTTTTATATATGGGCGTTGTATAATGACACGCCTCCACAGTTATGTTACTATCAATTATCATCTGTGCTTTTTTTCTCCGCTCAGGCGCCAATCACTTGCTAAACCGCCACCCACTATCCGCAGTCAAACTCCGCCCCGTGTGGAAAAAGAGGAGAGAGAAAAAGCAAGAGAGCGAGAGAGACAACGAGAGAGAGAGCAGCAGGAACAAAGAGAGAAGGAGAGGATAAAAGAGAGAGAGAGAAAAGGGAAGGAGAGAGAGAAAGAGGCGGAACAGAGGGAAAAAGAAAAACAAGAAAAAGAGAAAGAACGGGAAATAGAGCGGGAGAGGGAGAGAGAGAAACAGAGGGCGAAGGAAAGAGAGAAACAAAGAGAGAAGGAGCGTGAGAAAGAGAGAGCAAGGGAACGAGAGAAACAAGAGAAGGAAAGAAAAAGAGAGAGAGCAAGAGAAACAAAGAGAACGAGAGCGTGAAAAAGAGAGACAGAAGGAGAAAGAGCGGGAAAGAGAGCAACAAAGAGAAAAGGAGAGGGAGGAAAAAGAAAGGGAGAGAGCACGAGAGAAGGAGAGGGAAAAGGAAAAAAAGCTGCAAGAGAGGCAAAATCAGGTAAAGCTGGAAAGGAGAGGTAGTGCGGAGCGAGGAAGAGCTAGGGAGGAGAAGCGAGGTGGAGCAGGAGGTGAGAAGAGGGCGGAGAAGGCCAGGAGCAGGACTGTGAAAGTGAAAGCAGAGCCTCCACCCAAAAAGAGGAAGAAGTGGCTGAAGGAGGTTCCCTCCTCCGAGTCAGACTCTTCCCCCTCCGCCAGTGAGGATGAAGGTGTGTGTGTGTGTGTGTGTGTGTGTGTGTGTGTGTGTGCGCGCGTGTGTGTGCGCGTGTGGTTGAAGTGAAGCTACCATGCTCACTCACTCATCGTCTTTACCGCTTAATCCTGTCTACGGGATCACGGGGGCCTGGTGCCTATCCCAAGAGACTTAGGGCACAAGGTGGGATACACCCTGGGCAGATTTGAGTGTGTGTATGTGTGTGCCAATCCATCGCAGGGCACACACATACACACACTCAAACCTGGCCGGGAATCAAACCTGCACCCTGGACGAGCTACAATGCTAATGTAACTAATTAACAATCAAAACAGTGTTAAGTCTTTGGTTTAAATCCACTCCTAAATCAGGGGACACCGTCGGCGTCAAATCACTTCTTTTTCAGGTGTTTTTATATTTATATGCATTTATATATTTTTTAAAGCCCCTACCTCTACCTAAACATGGCAGCTACTGAGCAGGAAGGGTGAAGGTTAACACAAGCTTCCTCCAAGACATGTGAAGCCAAAACCATCTTCATGAACTGCTGCCTCTCTGACCCTCTGATTTGATAGGCATCTCTTTGATTGACAGGGCAGAGAGTGACGTGTCCCTCCCACCCAGGCAGCACTCACAGTTATAGTCTCTTGGACTCCTGACCAGAACTCAAACCTGTGTCATCCTGATGGTTTTCAGATTGCACCCCTGTCGAATAATTTCTGATGTACACCTTCAAGATGTAAGCCACACCCCCTTATCTGAGCATGACACTGGTGCTGAGTGACCTCTCCTTTCTCAGCAAGTCTGTTTTAAGGCAACATATGTCTCCACAAATCTGATTGAGGAGACGCTGTGTGTGAGTAGTCACACACCTTCACTGAAACCATGCTGACACGCTGGCTGTGTGCTTCTATTAATTGATAGCTCCGGTACAAAAGTAAAGGAACCCAGCCTGATATTTTATATCGTGTGCATTAGGGGAGACACTGTTGACGCTTTCACATCAATATGACATTTGTGTACATTTATGTGTGTTGAATGTGTTGTTGTGTGTGTTGATTCCTCCCAGGTTCAATTCGCAGTGTAATAAACAGTCGAGCGATGAGGGAGATGTTCCGCAGCTATGTGGAGATGCTGGTGAGCACAGCGCTCGACCCTGACATGATCCAGGCACTGGAGGACACCAACGGTGAGCCAGGAGTAGAGGAAGAGATGATGATGATGATGATGATGATGATGATGGAAGGGCAGGGTCAGGATAAAGTAAGGAAAGAAACACAAAGAACATTTGATGAACATTGACAGTTCATTTGATGAAGTTTAGTTTGGAGGAAAAGCTTCTCATTGCTTTGTGTTTATGAGAACAACCAGACCCAGCAGGAGTCAGGAGGTCAGATTAGTTCTAACTGTACTGAGGTCATAGAGAAATGATTGAAGAAAGGAATGCTGTCATAAAATCCTGTGCTGTAAATACTCAGACGTCCTCCCTTGTGCTTCTAGATGAGCTTTATCTTCCACCCATGAGGAAGATCGACAGCATCCTGAATGAACAGAAGCGCAGATTGCTGAGGAGAGTGAACATGAATGCTCAGCACCAGGTACCACCTTCTCCAGCCCAGGAGTAGACGTAGATATAGCTGCTGTTTTTATCTTCACTTAATCTTCCTCTGTGTGTGTGTGTGTGTGTGTGTGTGTGTGTGTGTGTGTGTGTGTGTGTGTGTTATACAGGAAGCTCTGCACATGTATCACCAGATGAGTGCTGACGCTCTGGAGTCCAGCACGGTGAAAGTTAAGCTCGGAGGAGAAGGATATAATCGCAAAACTCTCAACCGCATTAAAAAGAGTCTGCCCCAGCAACAGGTAAACACTAAAACACTGGATAAACACCAAACCCAAATAAACACTACACAGCAGAACCAGGAAACTAAACAACCAAGCAAAGAGCAGAGACCTGTGAGGGTTAGTCCATGCTGAATGTTGACCGAGCTCAGACTGATCAGACTGAGCCTGCGTGATGGACTGGTGGGTTCAACATAAATATACGCACCCCAAATATTATGATTATCTCACAACAGTGGCGCATGTACAGGACTGGGATAAATTACTCAGTAAGCAAACAGTCTGGTCTTCTAGTCATTGTGTTAGTTGCAGGAGAAGCAGGCAGGCGTGAGGACCAGAGTTACTCTGATAGGAGTCAAATTATTGTCTGGGCTTCTGCTCATCAGCAGTGCTGAGAACTTACTGACAATGGTTTGTGACAAGGAGGCACAACCCCACATATCAGTGACACAATGTCGGTCTCCCAAGGCTCATCATGCACAAGGGTGGTGTGGGTCCTGTCTTGTCCAGACTAACAGAAGAGCTGCAATGGAACAAGTCACTAGAAATTTAAGTGATGGTTACAGGAGGTTTGTGCAAGAACACAGGGCGTGGCAGTTTGTGTTCTGTATGGTGCTGCGTAGCTGGAGGCTGCTCAAGCTGACCCGTGTTCTCCACCAAAAGCTCCTACAACAAGCATGTGAGCATCAGAACTGGACCATGGAGCAATAGAAGAAGGAGGCCGGGTCTGATGAATCATGTGGATTGTGTGTGTGTGTGTGTGTGTGTGTGTGTGTGTGTGTGTGTTACTTACCTGGGGAAGAGGTGGCACCAGGATGCACTATGGAAAGACTGGCGGAGGCAGTGTGATGCCCTTGGGATGTTCTGCTGGAAAACCTCGGGTCCTGCCATCCATGTGGGTG